>PVIH01014248.1:0-54668 GCA_004025045.1 Sigmodon hispidus | reverse complement strand
AAAAAAAAAAAAAAAAAAAAAAAAAAAAAAAAAAAAAAAAAAAAAAAAAGAAAAAAAAAAAAAAGAGTGGGTTAAGTGTTCCTCTGGACGGAATGGGCTCCAAGGTGCCAGTCCACACATAGAAATACAGCCTGAACTTGAGGCTCCACATACTGCCCATGTCAGTGGACAGTTGCCTATCCTTGGAAGGCCTATTTTCTTTTCCAGATAGTTTCCAGGTGGCTGTTCTTCATTCAGTGAGCTCTCAAGAGCTCCAGCCAGCATCACTGTGAGAATTTTGCTCATAGTTCCTATCCCTTGCTCATATAGAATCTTTGTGGATACTTTTATTTTTACATTTTTAATCGTTTTTTAGCTTCTAAATGTAAAACACAAGCTTCTTTTATATTAAGGTTTCAATATCCTTACAACAAAAGAAATAAGGAACATGGGAAGTGATTCTTTTTTAAGCAAGGAAAAGGTGATAATTGATAAAATTGTGGCCATGAAGAGTGACTCTAGTTCTCTGTATTGGGCATTCCAAACTCCTTGCATACTTCCAACTGTACCCTTAGAAATAGTCAAGATTCAAGATTTATTGTTACTAGCAAATAACATCTGTATATTCCTTTCAGTTCAGTAAAAAAGACTCAAATTTCCTTTCTTGAAAGAAAATGAGCAAAAACCTCAAAAAAATAGACAAACAAATAAACAAACAAAAACAAGACACAATAGAAACTCCTACTTCACATAGGAAATATACATAATTCTGAGATTTAACAATAGATTTTATTTGGTGCATTGTTTTGTCTGATCTAGTTAGCATTTCTCAGTATCTATAGACATTTGATATTGTGAGGACATAGTTAAAAGATTTCTTTCTAAATTAATGAACCATTTTCAGAAAAAATGTGGAAATTATGTACACTCACTTTTGCATAAAATGATGGTTTTTGATTAAAAGTATTGATATAAAATTATAGAACCTTCATTTAACAACTGATGGAAGCAAGTACAGAGATTCATAGCTAAGTACTGTATCAAGTTCCCAATCCAATTGAAGAGAAGAAGAGCAAAGATTATATGAGCAAAGAGGTCAAGGTTATGATGAGGAAACCCACAGAGACAGCTGACCTGAACTATTGGGAGCTTACTGACTCTGGACTGACAGCTGGGAAACCTACATGGGACTGAATTAAGCCCTTTGTATATGAATCTCGACAAATGGCACAGGTAGTTGGTGGAGCCTCTTGTAGTAGGACCAGAGTTTATTCCTGTACATGAACTGACTTCTTGGAGCTCATTTCCTACAGAGGAATACCTTGCTCAGCCTTGATACTGGAGGAAGGGACTTGGTCCTACCTCAACTGGATATGACAGATCTCATTGACTCATTCTGGGATTCCTTACTCTCTCTGAGGAATAGATAGGGCGATGAGCTGGAGAAAATCTGGTGGAGGACTGGGAGGAGGAGAGGGAGGAAACAGAGGTAGGTAGGTTAAACATTTTTTAAAATTAAGAAAGTATTGACATAAGAATATTCTCCTTTAGTCAATAAAGATGAAAACAATGCAAATTGAACATGTTACTAGTAAGACAAAAGTGTTATATGTGTAAGATTCACAGAAAATGATCTCTTATCTTTTCTATTTTCTAAAAATTAAAAGAGTGAGCCAGTCATCATTTATAGTTATTATTTTTAGAAATTGGGTCTTACTACAAAAGAGAGAAAGAAAAATATTTTTTTATACTTTGGAGCAATTTCAACGTTATTTTGAAATTGTAGATTGAGCTAGAAAAGTAACTCAGTGTTACATCAACCAAATAACTTATTATTATCATATTCAGATCACATACATAATTACTTACTAATTATTTCCTTCTAAATGACATTAGTGGGTGTGCACTGACACCATCATTGATGAATAGGGACACAGAGACAGGCAAGCAGAGGGTTCTTCTGTGAAGAGTTGATCTCTGATTAGGAAGCAAGAGATGTATAATTGTACTTGCTCTTCATGATTCTGTTTCTGGAACCTGGGAGGTAATTCATATATATAAATATATTTTAATGTTTCAATCACACAAATTGGTCTTTGGTAACTCTGGTTTTGTTCAACCAGGAAGACCTTAGAATTTTAGGATTTGAAGGTCAGAATCCAGGACTGGGGAAGACATTAGTAACCCAATAGTCTTATAGAAAAAGTCACTGAGACCAGGAAAAAGACAAATAAATTACTTTACCAGAGTCAGCAGGAAACAGTAGAGAGAGACATGGGATTCTGGTCTCTTGGCATTTAGTTGAGAGCTGGCTTTCTTTTACCAAGTGGCTTGAAGGTTTCATCTCTCTTGACCTAAAGATAAATAAGTCCACGGAGATGAGTAAAATGTGCCAATTACATTTACAAAGTATTTCCATCAAGAGGGTTTTTCAATATAAGTCAGTCTTCTAAAGCCTCCTTTTAAATGCACCATCTTAATTACTTCTTGTTCAGCTTGTTCAGCTCCTCAAACTCTGTCATACTGTATATTTTTTTTGTATTTTTTCCTTTTTAGGTATTTTTCTCTTTTTAGCTTATATCACAGCAGTGTTTCCCTCCCTCCTGTCCTCCTTGTCCCTCCCCTGGCCCCACACCTTTGTCACCCTGCCCATGCAACTCCTTTATTTCTGTTCAGGAAATAACAGGTCTCTCATGGATATATACAAAATCTGCATATCAAATTTCAGTAAGACTAAACTTTTCCCCATGTATTAAGACTGGGCAAGGCAACCCAATATGAAGAATAGGGTCCCAAAAGTAGTAAAAAAGCCAGAGACAGCCTCTGCTCCCACTGTTAGGAGTCCCATAAGAGGATCAAGCTACATACTTTTCACATATACACAGAATGCCTGGGTCAGTCCCATGAAGATTCCCTGATTGGTGGTTCAGTCTCTGTGAGCCCTTATGATCCTAAGTTAGTTGATTCTTTGAGTTTTCTTACGGTGTCCTTGACTCCTCTGGCTGCTACAATCTTCTCCCTCTTCTGCAGAATTCCTGAGCTTCTTCTGATGTTTGGCTCTGAGTTTTCATTGGTTGTTGGATTAAGTCTCTCTGATGACTATTAGAAGAGGCACCAATCTATGAGTATAGCCACAGAATATCATTAAGCATTATTACATTGCCATTGTTTTCTTCCAGTCATGTTTAGTTTATCCCAGGTCTCTGGGTCATCCAGCCTGTGGGTCCTGATGCTCTAGGCAGTGTCAGGAGTGGGCTTGTTCTCCTTGCATGGACTTTAGACTAGACCAGTCATCTGTTTGCCACTCCCTCAATCTCTAGTCCATTCTTACTCTAGCACATCCTTTAGGCAGGACAGACTATAGGTAGGTTATGTGGCTGGGTTGTTTTTCAAATTCCTCCATTTGAAGTCTTGCTTGGTCACAAGGATGGTCAGTACAGGCTATATATCTGCTATTGCTGGGAGTCTTAGATGGCTTCATCCTTGTAGATTCCTGGGAGATTCCTTTGAGCCAGGTTTTTACCTAAACCTGAAATGCTCTTTCTTTCCAGTAATCTCTTTCAGTACTCCACCTCTAACCCGGAAATACTGTTGTTTAATGTTAGCAATCATAGTAATTAATTAATGAATTACTTGTTTAATGATATGGCTCTGAATATTAAATTCTGAGTCTTATGTTTTTCTGTTAAGCATCCTACTATTAACTGATCTATATACCTAGCCCTGTCAGTTATTTTTGATATACATGATTTGTTTATGCCAATGTAATTTAGTGTTATAAGGTATGGGACTTTTGCTCATTTTAGAGTTTTCATTGTCTAAACAGTATCAGTTCTGAAAGAATGCAAAATAATGCAATCCAAATCAAAAGTTTTATCTTTTAAGGGTTATTTAAAACAATCCTTAATAATCTTTGTCCTAGTTGGCTTTTACTGTCAATTTAGTTCAGTCTAGAGTCATCTGAGAAAGAAGTCTCAACTGAGTGATTTCCTAGATCATATTGACATTTGAGGGATTGCTTTGATTGTTATGTGATGCAGGAGGGCTCATTCCACTGTAGGCAGCCCTATTCAGGTGGTACCTGACTATGTAACCAAGCTAGCTAAGATGATCCAGAAGGCAGAATTTATGCTTTTGATTGAGTACCTGCCTTAACATTCCTCAGTGCTTCATGACCTGGAAGAATAATACAAATAAATCATTTTCCTCTGTAAATTTCTTTGTTTGGAGTGCTTCATCATAGCACCCAACTGGTAACTTTAAAGTCAAATAATTTGTATGTGTATATAGGGATATGATTTAATATTACAGTGCTTCAGTGATTGATAGAATGTTAAAGGCTCTGGGTTAATTTTCCAGCACTGACAAAACAAAACAATAAAAGGAAAACAAAGAAATTGGGAAATCATTTGTGTAATCTGTTTTGACTTAGATTAAATTTTGCTGTATTTTTAGATAGTTGGCAATAAGCCCCATTTTCCCTTAAATGCATTTAACTTAGTCCCTCATTACTTTTCCTCACATGCTCCAGATATATCCATGTTTACAGAAAACAAAGTGGTAAGATCAGGCACCAGAGTTTTCTGAAGATCCTACACATCACCTGGACTCCTAGTATGCAAGTTTACTGGATAATGAATATTTTGGGCAAGTTGCCAAATACTATCCCTTCTAAATAGCATGAATATTACTTTATAAAAGCTGAGACTGAGGACAGAATAAATATTTTAGTTTCTCAGCCAATGTGATTTACTGAGTTCTGCTGTTATATTGGGTGACTGAGTAAATGACTCCTCCAGCACCTATATGCACATCACGCAACACTGCTTTTAACAGTCTGCCCACAGCTCTGGCCAAGTTTAGTAACATTTCACCAACTTTCAAATCCCAGGAACATTTTCTCTATCCTCATCTTCACTTTTCTTTTTCCTGAGACATTTGATACAGTTGACTGATTGTTATTTTTAAACTTACACTGGTAATTCAGAAGTCATTGCTTGAGTCTTTTTCTTAGCTGATGTTATCTCTATTACCCTCCATTGCATTCTTTTACTATTCCATTATCTCCTTCAGCCAGGTGCTTTTTAGAATCTGTTCCTTTCTTTGTTTACAGGATGACAGACTTGTACCTACCCCTGTGATTTTCCCACAGTTACAAACTGTCCACTGGGCTATCTGCACCCTCTCCTCAAGTCCTTCCTCCATTTTTCTTCTTTATTCTTTCATCAGCTTTTTCAAACTGAGTGAGTTCCTCCCCATATCATCCATGTCCAACTAATCTTGAAGAGGTGATGAGTATTTATGTCTCTCAAGTGGAAGCCTTCAGTTCTGCTAGGCTGCCTCACTGGAATTATTAGTTCGGGCCTTTCTCTTTATGTTTATCTCTTCCATTTCAGTAAGCTTCAGACAAAAGCACAGTACATTTGCCTGTAAGATCCGGTCTTTTATCATCTCTGTTCATAGTTCTCACAGAATCTCAATGTGAGATGCCACATAAAATGGCTTAAGACTGCCCTGTTGCTGGATGTTCATCTAATATGAGGGTGGACATTCTCACCCAAGCTCTTTTTCATTTGACTTTAATCTTATAATGATTAATCTTTTATCACTTGACACCTAAGAATCAGGCTCACAGTCTCTGAAATGTTGGGGTTTAGTATGTTTGGTGTGGGCAGCCTAAAAGCAAGTTTGGCCCATGAAGAATATCCTGCTGTAAATGACCAGCTTTGAAAAAATTCCTTTGGGAGTCGAATCAATCTTTGTGAGTAGGGACATCTTGCACTGCTGCTTTCCAGGAAGCTGCCAGATGGTGCACAAAAAAGCATCCTTATTTAAAATTCTTTGAAAGGTGTCCTGGGAAAAATGTGGGTAAGCACTCAGACCAGAACAGTAAGTAAAACATTGGCTAGGGAAGGACATCATTTAACTCACCTATTGCAAACTGGTCCTTGTAGTAACATCTGAGACTGGATAATATTAACTCTTCACCTATGTCTGTTAACTCCTAAGAGGCATCTGCAGTAGTAGGCTACCAGCAAACCCCTTAGCCCAAGAAAGATATCATAGGGATAATAACATGATGCTCATATAATTTTCATTAAATGAAGAGTAGTGGGTGACAGCAAAGTAGTTTTCAAATATAAACAAGTTTTAGATGCTAAATGGCCAGTTTGTGAGAATTTATGAAAACAATGAGGGCAGTGAAGAGACTCCTTGACAGAACAAAGGCTCCAGTATTTCTGTAACTGAGGCTTCCACTGAGTCTTCTTCAGTCTTTTATGTGGCCACATCAAAGCAAGCAAAAGTTGGATGTAAAATAAGTTCATCTCTACAAACGGAAGTTTCTAGAAATTTTCCTGGAATTAGGAAGATCAAGGCACATGAATAATATCAAACCTTCTAATTTGGGACTAAATTACCCTAAAGAAAAATGGGCAAACTATTCCAAGACCTGTCTTCAAGAGCATAGAAAAACATACTCGATTTCTTGAAAATATAAAATAAAGAACATTTATATTCAATGAAAGATGTAATAAAAACATCATAAAAATTGTATAAATTAAACATTAACATTAGTACCCCAACCCTTTTTTACCTTGAACACATCAATAGCTAAAGTCTACTTTTTTTTTTTTTTTATAAAAAATTGAGTTTCTGTTCTCTGTTGTGAAAAATTGAGTATACAATCAATTTGCTTTCTTTATGTTGGATGGGAGGTCAGGTTTTAATGCATTCACATTTTTGTTCTGGAAGGAAGATTTATCACAGGCTGAGAGGGATTTGGGCATTGATTCTCAGACATAGATTCTTTTGATTTCTCTTCCAGGATACTGATGCAGATGTGAGAACTGATCTGAGGCTGTGCCTGCTGTCTGGGGCTGGGTGGTTCAATGGCCATCTGTGAGTAATTATATGTAATATCCATACCTGGGAACGGGGATTTGTTTTACTGCCAGATGTAAATGCTAAAAGCAATCTTTGAGAATAACTAGTGAGAAGACAGCTGGCTGGTGAAATGGTATTGCTTTTTCTGAAAACAAAACAAATGAAAAAACCCAACAAAAACAAAACATAGAGAAAAATCAATTACTTTATCATAATTATAGGGAATTCTCAATAAATGTAGTGAGTCTTGTTAAAAGAGTCATTTCCTTCATGGAAAGATAGTAAATTCTTTCCCAAAGTGTGGACAATAGAAGGCATGTTCTTCATTTACTCTATGTAAATTTAACATGCCAGAAACTTTCCTTCCTTCCCTCCTTCCTTCCTTCTTTCCTTCCTTCCTTCCTTCCTTCCTTCCTCCCTCTGCCCCTCCTTCTTTCTTTCTTTCCTTCTTCTTCTTCTTCTTCTTCTTTTTTTTTTAAAGCAATCATGGCTTATCTCCTTGCAGGCACCTGTTTATGGTGGTTATTTTTGTCAGCTGGCCACCATATGGAACCACCTGAGAAGAGCTTGTCTGAAAGGTTCCCTGTAACATCTGTAGGGAATTGAGGTGGAAGGACCAAGCTTGAAAGTAGGTGGTACCATTGCCTGAGTTTGGGTCCTTGGCTCTATAAAAAAGATAAACTGAGCCTAGTACTAGCACTAGTACTAGTACTTTCCCTTCCCTTGGATGTGGGTGTGACTCCTTTCTTCAATTTCCTGCCATAGGTGAGTTGCCTGGTATGATTAACTTAACCTGGGCTTTGAGTTCGCCTTGTCTGGGTACTTTGTTACAGTTACAAGGCCAGAGACCAGGACAGCACGATTTATGTAGAAAAAATAGTCAGACTGGGAAAGTAGTGCTGGAAGATGTCAACATCGTCACACTTCTCTTTCTGGAAAAAGACCTTTGTTCTCTCCTGTGCCTTGTGGTATCTGCTTCTTCCTTAAGTTTTCCTCCCACCTAGCTGCAGACACACCCTATCTACTGTGCTATGCCTATACTAAGTCCTGCTTTGAGCTCACCAATTTATGACTTTTTACATTAATGTTTAGTAAAAAGCATGACAAAAATAAAGGGATTCAGCTACAGGGAAATCACTTTATATTTAATCTTGTAATGGCTTTTATTCTCCCATCAATACAAATAATTTCCCCTCAAAAATCACAAAAGTATACTGTTATGAGAAGATGCATTCAGAGCACATAATTATACTGTATTTCTCTTTGAATATGAAAGTATTTAATCAAGAGGATTGTTAAATACAATATTATATTAATTAGCATAATATTCACATTTTTCAATGCCATTAAAAGAGGAAAGCACCTTTGAAGCTGAAGTGACATAAAAACTTCTTTTATGTATGCAATCATTAAGGGAATGATCAATATGTGTTTCATATTCTACATGAGAATCAACTTCATAAAGCCATACAATTTAATCAGAATAAAAGGAAACTAAAACTAGAGAAAGAATATCTGTGGAATGAACCCATATGCACTCAAGAGATATAAGCACCCACATTCATGTGCATGCACCCACCCACCCTCCCACCCATACACACACACACACACACACAGAGAGAGAGAGAGAGAAAGAGAGAGAGAGAGAGAGAGAGAGAGAGAGAGAACAAAAGAATGCTCAAACCAAAAATTAATTTATTTCAGTTTATAAACATTTAGCAGTAAGTTCTCAGAATTCAACTATGCACTAAAGAGGAATGACATTCTTTTTCAGAATAAGTGAGTCCATAAACTTGTGGTTGGTAGTGTTGTCTTCTGTGTAGGACCTGGCTCCAGGGTCCTTCAGTGTTTGCCTTATGAAGGTTTGTTTCAAATTAGTTTCTAGTGCCTTGAGGTTTATTTTCCAGACAGAAATCTTATGGTTTAATTATCAGGGAATATCCATAGACACTGTTATATTCTCATTGTCCTTGTGACCTGACACAATCAGTGTTGATTCTTAATCAGTAACTCAGATGTTTCTATGGCTTTGTTGATCTATTTCTGGGCTGTTTGAACTTTTTAAATCCAGTTACCAAATAGATGAAAACTACTAATTGAAATATTGCCATGATGCCACAGGTAAGGGAAGGAACTGCTAGCCTCTCCCTCTTCCTTTTTAACAACTTCCATCATTCCATGTAGATAAATAAAAGAGGACCTAAGAACATCTGGAAACAATCAGTAAACAACAGTTTGGAAATTTCTGCTTCATTTAGACATGACATACTTCAGAAAAAGCTATTTATGGGAAGATTGAATTTACATTTTGATTTCATTTAGAAAATCCATCTATTTGGCATCTCCCAAATCATTAACTCTCCATTTTCATCTTTACCATCTTTGTCCTTTATTGTACTTTGCCCACCCCCTCCTCAAAATGTGCACATCTGGTCTCCAGTCATAAATTGTTTATTCCTAGAACTTAGAATAGGGACTTGACTTCTCTGTACTTCATAAGCCCCCAAGGCCTGCTAGTGTGCGATGGAAAAGTGCTGAGCTCACTGACATCAGAATCAGCACACTTCACAGACCAGGATCCTCTGACTTCACCTCTTCAGGCAGCATGTCATCAGTCCAACAATGGCTTTCTATTTTACTCACTGGGAGTGTTTTCGCTTTGCCTCCTTCTCTGTTTCCCTGTCATCTTTCTTTGGATCACTTTTACTTTCTTCTTTTCTCCACCAACATTTTATTTTAAAATTGGATCATGTATTCTATCCTTAATGGACACCTCTGTCTCTTCCTCTTCTTTTACAGTAAACTGATGCTTCCTTGGTCTCAGTAATCCCTTGTCTATTTGCTTACAACATATTTGCTCTATTTCCTAACTTAAAGATGGTATCTCATCACTTAATTCTGCTACATTTTCATTTATGAACTTAGGCTCCATACTTCATTCATTGTGATGGTTTTGAGTTTTGATTGTCAACCCGATGGGATTAGAACCATAGTTGAAACAAACCTTGGGGCCAGTTTGTGAGAAACTTGCTAGTTGGGTTTATTAAATTGAGCAATCTACTCTAACTGTGCGGCAGCAGCATTCCATTAACTAGAATCATATACTCTGTCTCTAAAAAGGAGAAAGTGAGCTGAGCACCAGCATCTATTGCCTCCTGTTTCCTCACTATGGATGCAATGTACTGGTGTGCTTCAGGTTCTTGCCACCCATGATGGATTAGACTTTAGAACTGTGAGCCAAAATAACTCTTTTAGTTCTTAAGATGCTCATGGAGAGTATTTTGTCACAGCACCGTATCCTAGGTCACTTGGTATTGTAGTCTGTGACAAACTGGGAAAAAGTAAAAAGAATAAAGATTGAATGCACAGATGACTGGAGCTACCTTGTTGCAAAAGGAAAAAAAAAGTGTGAATTGCCAGACTAAGTATCTCAGACTTAAGATAACTTAATAATTACTCTGTTGAGTAATTACTGCTGCACATGGCTATTGGAGGAAGCTAAATTAAATACAAGAGAGTTATTTTGGTAATAGAAAACCAGTGTTTGTAGTTTGGAAACAATATAGAATTTTTCAATCTCTGCAGACCACTATTAAAATAAAAATTTATAATCCTTAAAAATATTTTGTGCTTTATGGAATTTGTGCCATATAGTATAGTGACTGATCTGGCTCAGAATTGATAAGAAATGATGCATAGATGCTGTTGTTAGAGCTTTAGCCTATAAGCCTAAACTTCAATTAAACTAAGTCATCTCAGCATAGGCTGGCTTAGTTGTACTTTGTTTCTTTGCCTCAGTGACCATATTTCTATATTATGTCACATCTCTTGCCAGCTAGCTGTCACCCAACTCTGACCAACTCCCAAACACTTCTTGCTTTAGAAGGTTGCTTACCACTGGGAACCCCTTCTTTTATATAGGACAGCTTTCTTTTTTTGTAATATATAATATTTTATTTTTAAATGACACTGATAACAATTTCTGAGATGTTCATACAGTTAATTTTGATTAACTATATTCACCCTTCTCTTTCAGCTCCTTGCAAACCCACCCTGTTTATACAACATGCAGCTAGCTTCCTTTCAGACTCAATTAGTCTAGTTTATGCTCCCAAACTACTCTTGAGAGTGAGGTCTACCCTAGAGTGTGATAAACCTACCCAGGGTCACACAAACAGAACCAAACCTGACGCTGTCTACATGGAATGATGGAAGTTGTTATAACTGGGAAACACTGCCTCTTTGAAGTTATCCACCCACTTCTAGCTCTTACAATCTTTTTGTCCCTCTTCCATGAACATTCCAGGATTTTAGGGGAAGGAATATGATATGTATTTATCACTTCTGGTTGAGACCTCCTGTTTATTTTTTTCTGCACATTGGACAGTTGACAGTTTTTTTTATCTACTGCAAGAAGTTTTTCTGAACATAGTTGATCAGCGTACTGATCTATAACTAGTGTCATAGTAAATCATTGAAGTCATTGCAATACTATGTCCATTTAGCAGAATAATAGTTAGGTTCTTCCCTAGTGCCTCTGACCTCTCTAGATACAGAATCTTGTCTATGCTGGGTATGGATTCTTTTTTTTCTATTATTATTATTATTATTATTATTATTATTATTATTAACAAAGAAATCACACTTTCTAACCTTGTATATCTTTATTCAAGGTCCTTTCCCCCTCTCACCACATCAGGTCATTTTTTCTTCTCCACAAATCCCCATCCCATCCCTGGGCAGGCAGCATGCAGTCCCATGGTCCCACTGTCCCAATATTGCTTAGTTCAGTCTCCACTCCTGCCAGATCCAGTTTTTCCCCCATCCCTCAAGAGTGAGTCAGGTGTTCCTCTAGGGGGAGTGGGATCCAAGGAGTCAGTCCAGGGTGTTTCTGATCCCAAGCTGTTCAGTGGTTGTGGTTTGCAGCTTGGGCATGCTTTGCTTTTTTCTTGTTTGTTTGTTTGTTTGTTTGTTTAGAATCCACTAATGAGTGAGTACATCCCCTGCTTATCTTTCTGAGTTTGTGATACCTTGCTCAGGAGGATATTCTCCAAATCCATCTATTTGCCTACAAATTTTAGGATATCATTTTTTCTTACTGCTGAGCAGTACTCCATTTTGTAGATGTACCACAGTGTGTTAATCCAAACACTGTAGTCCTGGCTAGTCTGAAATTCACTGCATAGACCAAGCTGGCTGTTCCTGACAGTCAAATAAAATTAAATCTAGAAGGACTAATGACATATTTTGTCATTCATGCTGTTGCTTCTTTAGAGACCAGGTCTTACACTGTAGCCCAGGCTGGCCTGGAACTTGAGGTGTAGACTGAGCTGGCATGAAACTCTATGTTTGATTGTACTTCTTCAGACATCCAAGTATAGGGATTACAGGTGGGAGCCACCATACCATTGCTTAGTGACACCTTACTGTTGTTAGTTTTTATGCAATATATTGTATTGAAAAGTTCTATTTATCTCAACATACATACCCAACAAAAACAACACAATCATTAAAATAACAGCAGGGCTCATTCTTTATGCTTCAATCTCCATGAGCCCATGTGATCCTGGCTTAGTTGATTATGTGGGCCATGTTCTCATGATGTCCTCCATCTTCTCTGACTTCTACATTTTTTCTTCCCTCTCTTCCCCTGGGCTCCCTGATTTCCAGGGAATGGATATGGAAGAAGATCACCCATTTAGCCTTTCTCTCTGCATAATTTCTGTTTTTTTGGGTCTCTGTACCTTCTCCCATCTGAAGTAGAAGGAAACCTAGCTGATGAAGACCGGACAAGGCACCAGTCTATGAGTATAGCAGAATATCATTAGGAGTCATTTCATTGATTCTTTTATATTTTTATTTTATTTTTTTATTTTTTTGTCAGTTGTACTTGGTTCTACCCTAGGTCTTTGAGTTATCCAGTGTCTGGTTCCTGGACAAATAGGCAGTGTAGGGCAAGGGCTCCCTGTCATGTCATGGGCCTCAATTAAATCAGTCATTGGTTGGCTACTTCCACAAGTTCCGTGTCACCATTGTCCCAGAATGTCCTGAAGGCAGGGCAGGTTGTCAGTTGAAGGTTTTATAACTTGACTGGTGTTCAGGTTTTCCTTTCCATAGGATGCAGAGTACCATCTGGTACAAAAGAGACTGGGAGGAGCAGGAGGGGGAAGGGAGTTTGAATAAGGGGATACATGGATAAAAAAATGAGACTTTATTCATAATGACAAAAAGGAAAAAGAAGGGGAAAAATAGAGACTAGAACCTAGGGGTGAAGCTTCTGTCTACATCCCGGAGATGTCCTGAGCAATAGAGTGAAGCTTCTGTCTACATCCCGGAGATGTCCTCAGCAACAGAGCCTTGCTATTGAGAGCAATCCTCTGTCTTAGCATCAGACTGGATTGTTTGCAGATCAACATGGGACCCCTTGGCCAACAACTTGACAGAATGTAACCCACACTCACCCCAGGTAGCCTTGCCTGGCTACAAAAGATGTAGTCACATTCTGTATCCTCCATTACTACCTTTAAAATGTTTAGTAAGAGCTTGTAATGATCAAATGCTGGCTGATTTTTCTCCCTAACATACTTGTTAGGGAGAAAATTGTTAGCAGACTTGCCTCTTTCCAGATCCATAGACAATGTGTTTCCTGAACTTATGACTTGATTCAAGAGGTCTGGCATGAATGTTTACTCATGAAGTACTGGGAAAGTCCTTACCCACAAGGATTGAATAACATTTATGTGTAATTTCTTCAACACTGTTTTCTCTGGCCTCTTCCCTATTGCTTCAGCATCCAAAACCCTAGGATTCTTATTTCATTATATCAATAAATATAATTTGCATAAAGTTCTCTGAACTTTATGACTCTTATTTAGTAACCTAACTAAGAAATAATGTTTTAACTGTTTACAAAAGCCTAGTATGCATTCTAAAACTTAATAAAATTTAATAGATGCTATAAATTATTTTGTACAATCAAGTTTAATATATGCTATATCTTTAACAATACCATGTGATTTTGTTTCATCCTAAAGTGCCCATAAATGATACACTTTTGCTAGCTGAAAAAAAGTGAAATAATTTGTTTTTTACTTTTTTGAGTTTCTCTAATTTTATTTGAAAAGGTGGAGCATGGAATTTTATTTTAATCATAAAAATATATTATTTCAGGACTCTTCAAGTTAGATTTAAGGCCAGACATAACATTTAATGCTGCACTCCTCACTCATTGAACATATGTATTACAGACACCTTTCATGTGCCAGTGACAAGATAGCCAACATCAATTTCTCCGTAAACCAACTCATAAATAGTTCAACGTTAAAAATGTTGGTAATTGTTTCCTAACAGCTCTCTAATTATAAAGTTGTCAGTTTGCATCCTCTACGACAATATTCTACATTAGAACTGGGTAGGTTCTCTACATTTGTTCAGTTTCATGACTGTGCCCTTATCCTTAATCCTCAGTTACTTGGCTGTGAAGACCAAGATGTTTTTTTTCTAATATATTAGATATCATTTCAAACTTACTTTTTCCTTTTAACCTGTAGGAAAGTCAGTGATTATAAATCTGAACTTCGTTTTACATTTTTAGTTGTCTGGTGGTCTTATAGATTCGTGTAATGAATTTGTCATTTCATCTCCCCTTTCTCCACACACTGCTCCCTCTGTCTCCCTTCTGCATAAGCCCTTGTCCAACATTCATTGTGTGTGTGTGTGTGTGTGTGTGTGTGTGTGTGTAAAACATTGAGTTTTACTGTAGCTACCTACATGCCCAAGTAGAGATGGGTTGTTATTCAGGGAGGCAAGGGTCATTTCTCTGTGGCTACTCTACTGAAGGAAGTGACACTCTTCCTCCACAAGCTTTGGTTGCTAAGGTGTCTATGGGAAGCATCCTTCATTCGTGATCAAACACTGAGAGGCCAATTCTTGTGCAAGTTTTGCACAGATATCTGTGGCTACAGATAACCTCATGAGTACAAGGTTATGTTATATTCTGAAGACATCTGAACTTAAGAATGTCCTCAGCATCTATAAGAGTCATGAGAAGACTGATGGTATGACATCAATCCTGGCTTTTACAGACAAGTTCTTGGAAATATGTTCCAGGTATATTAAATGATCACCATTGGTTTCTTTGTATAAATGTATTATCTGTACCACAGCAAAAGTAGCATTTCAGGAGTTTGAAACTGCAACATGTAGAAAGCTTGAAGGATACAAGGGAAGAGGGGATTAAGATAGATTCAACATTTTCAGGTCTCAGGGCTACTATAGCAGAAAATTGATTTTTTTTTTCAATTTACAGATGAGGAAACTACATCTTCCAACTATTGAACTTTCTCACTGCCTTTATTGTTGTTATTTCTTTGTACTTTTCCAGATATAGCAGGAAATTTTCCAAAGGAGAGATTGAGTAGTCAGTTTAAACACAAAAATAATCTTCATAGGGATTAAGCCTTAACCCATTGTTAAAATCTTAAAATTGCTTAAAAAGATAAATGGAAGATAAGAGGTGAAAGGAAATCAAGTCTTACTTCAGAGATATACTTGGTTTTTTTTTTTAATCTGTCATTAGTTGTATTTGCTCTTAGTCAAACATAAAGTGAATCACTTTAAATTTGTTGACAGAAAATGAAGCTGTACCTAAAAATTATTACTCATTTGTCATTTGTACACACACACACACACACACACACACACACACACAATTACTGGTGGATGGTGGGTTTCTCTAAATAGCAACTGCAGAATTGAAAATATGTAAAGCATGATTGTGCTGTTGCTGAGGACAGTTTTTCTCATAACAACTTAGGGCAATCTAAAACTTTAAGGGACATCAAGTCACAATAATTGGTTGGACTAGCAGTGTCTGTTACACAGTCTGTATTATTTCCTGCTTTTTTAGGTGTCAGGTTGAGAGAAACCTGTGTTCTTGTCCACCTCCCTTGTATCTGTATCTTTCACACCTCCCCACATCCCACCCCTGCTGTTACAGCCTGGTTTTTCTGAATGAACCTTCTCTCCTACCATCTGCTAACAGTCCCTCCTGCTCCCTCAGTCCCACACTTCTCCATTCCACAGTCACAGGACACCCCTGTAACAATTTTACATGGTGGTGGTGGTTTCTTTCTCACTTCAGGAATCATTCTCATCAGTGAAGGAACATGCCATATTTTCTTCTTTCTACCTCCCTATTTCTCTCCCTTATTGAAAATATAATCCCAAACAGTTGTCCATCCCTCTACCCCAGCTAGTTCTTATCTTACTTGCCTGGCCATTTTTGGGCTTTCAGTTCCCAGTTTCACCAAGGTTTTTTTTTTTTTTTTTTTTTTTTTTGTTAATGCTTTGATAGCACTATTTGCTGAAGCTGAGACCTCACTGTCATGCTTCCTCAGTACAGACCACTCCCAATGGCCTATTATACAGATGAAGATTACATTCTGCCTGAAATTCTCCTTTTCCTTCTCTCTGCTCTATTCCCATTGCATTTTCTGGTCTTGACACTGCAGTATCCTAATACTGGTCCAAAAGCTTGGTTTTCAAAGCCTGTCAGAAATTTCATACAGCAGAACACCAGTCTTATAAATCTGTAGTGAGAAGTTCTAGTCCCACATGCTGGAATCTCCTTTGTTTTTCTTTCCCTGCTAACTTCACACTGTTCTCTGCTTTTGAATACTTGTTATATCGGATCAGACTCACTTATATGTCAGGATAATGTTCTTTGTTAAAGACCTATAATTTTAATTATATTTTCCAAAATATCTTTGCTCATGTAATATAAAAATTTGACAATTAATAAAGAAGGTTAGGACATGGGTATCATCTGGGAACCAATTTACCCTCTATAGACAGAGAGGACTACAAGAGGAAGAGAAAATTTCAATGTAGACATGTATTGGAGAGAATTCGGTTTTCCTTCTTTTATTTTTGTGTGTGAGTGTTTTATTCCCTGTGTATATATGTGTCTGATTATGTGTAGATGGACATGTGTATGGGTATGAATGTTCTTTTGTGTACATGAAGATGAATATAGACACCTCTGGTAATACTGATCATTGCCCTAAATTGTTCTCCTCTTTACTTATTGACAGAAGGTCTCTCACTGAATCTGAGGTCAGCTAGTCTAACTAACCAACCAGCTCCAGGAATTACTGTCTCTGTCTCCCAGATTTTGGCACCCTAGGTAGTCTACCACATCTGTCCATATTATTAGATAAATGCTGGGAATTTGACCCCAGGCCTCACAACTGTAAACAAAGCAAGGTTTTTATCCATTACATCATCTCCCCAGCCCTTGAAGGATGTTTTGATATTTGTATTAAATAAAACTTACAAGAAAATTAAATCATTTAATGATTGTTTTTGGGTTAGCTAAAAATTTGTAGGTAAACATACAGCTCTGTAGTTCTTGGTCTTTTTGTGTTCTCCAGGCATTTCCTGGTTTTATTTTAAAATTTTGGCTTTAATTTATAGCATTTCAAATATAATTATAATGTTTAAAGATTTTTTTGGTCTGTTTAGGATACATTTTTTCCAGTCACTGCTGATTTTGTTTTATTATATTTGGATTGCTATGGTGACTCTAATCATGGCAGAGCAGAGAGGGTTAGTACTTCTTTTATGGTTTTAAAGATGTGAAATTTGTTTCTTCTTCTTTTTTATTATGAATGAAGTCCTATCTTTTATCCGTGTATATCCTTGTTCAAGCTCCCTTCCCCATCCTGCCCTTTCCAGTCACTCTCTCTTCTCTACATCTCTTTATCTCCTTCCCAGCAAGGGCAGGAGGTCCCAAGATCCCAATATGGATTAGTTCAGTACCCACTCCTGGCAGATCTGCTTTCCTCATTTCAACATCAAGACTGGGTCAGGTGTTCCTTTGAAGAGAGCGGGATCCAAGGTGCCGGTCCAAGGTGTTTCAGATCCCAAGCTGTTCAGTGTTTGTGGTTTGCAGCTTGGACATGCTTTGCTTTTTGCTTTTTTGTTTAGAGTCCACTAATGAGTGAGTACATCCCCTGCTTATCTTTCTGGATTTGTGATACCTCGTTCAGGAGAATCTTCTCCAAATCCATCCATTTGCCTGCAAATTTTAGGATATCATTTTTTCTTACTGCTGAGTAGTACTCTATTGTGTAGATGTACCACAGTTTGTTGATCCATTCTTCAATTGAGAAGCATCTAGGTTGATTCCTGGTTCTTGATATTACAAATAATGCTGCTATGAACATAATCAAGCTAATAATGCCTTTGGAGTGCAAATGTGCATCTTTAGGGTATATGCCCAGTAGTGGTATTACTGGATCCTTGAGGAGACTGATTCCCTGTTTTCTGAGAAACTGTCATACTGCATTCCAGAGTGGCTGAACAAGCTTAGACTCCCACCAACAATGGAGGAGTGTTTCCCTTGCTCTGCAACCTCTCCACATATGCTGTCATCTGTGTCTTTTATCTTAGCCATTCTGACAGGTGTCAGGTGGTATCTCAAAGTTGTTTTGATTTTCATTTCTCTGATGACTAAAGATGTTGAGCACTTTTTCAAGTGCCTTTCAGCCATTTGTAGTTCTTCTGCTGAAAAGTCCCTTTTTAGTTCTGAACCCCATTTTTTTGATTGGGTTATTCAAGGTTTTGGGCTCTAGTTTCTTGAGTTTTCTATATATTTTAGAGATCAGTCCTCTGTCACTTGTAGGGTTGGTGAAATTCCCATTTTGTAGGCTGTTGTTTTGTCCTATTGTCTGTGAAATTTGAAAGATAAAAGGTTGACAGTAATGACTTACCCATTTAAATTGTATCTCATTTAGAAAATTGTTCTATCTCTCAAGGAATTATACTGTGCAGTTTGTCCAAGTGGTGGATATTTGGATAGGTTTTGTGATTTTACTAAACACAGTGATCCCACCTTCAAACACTTGTTTTTAAACTCTTTAAAATAGAAATAACTGTACTCTGCTCTGAAGAATCCAAGTGTCTTGAGGTTAAGCAGTGTTTTACTATGATGTCAGAATTGCCCCCACGTCTCTCCTCAATAAATGTTCTAGCTCATGGTTTCTATTTCTACCTCACTAGAAAAATATTGACATAAATTAAAATCGAATATGAAGTTACTGTTTGGGGAATTGTCCCCCTTTTTTTCTTCCTGAACTAACATTAAAATTCTTCATTTTATTTTGCCTAGAGAAAAAAATCTGTTCTATAAGTTTTTTCATTTTCATTTCGCTTGAGAAAAAAATGTGGAAGGCAGCTGTTTTAATGTTGAAATTGATCCAGTTTCTATTAAAACTGTCCTCAGAATTTTGGAAAGTTTATTTTAAACTCTGAGAGAATACTTTTTAAAATGAAACATAAGTGACCATTGTTATTTTTCCTGCCTAATTTTCTGAAGGGTGTATGGTCACTCATGCCTTGAGTAAGCAGTAAAATTGCATGTTCTCAAGCAAATCAGAAGCATGCCATTTCAGGATGAACAAGTGCATTGCTCTCATGCCTGCCTTTTTCATTTGTTTGATCTGACTAGTATTTTCATCAAGAGATGGGAAAGGTTACTTGTCATTAAAATCAAGAAACTTGTTTTTTTTTCCTGTACTATAAGATGCTGTGGTTTATGTATAAGGTTGTTGTTGGTGGTGAAAGGGTGAAGTGGGGGGAAGATAGTTATATTGCCTGGAGTTCCATTGAAAACTCTGCCTTTGGAGGTCAGCTCCCAGTTTTGAACCCAAGAGGGACCTGAACATAAAAAGTAAGCCCTGAAATATTTCTTAGGAGTCTGAGTCTCTCACCTGATTCACAGCTGTTTGCATTGTATGTGCAAATGTTGATGTGTGTGTTATCCTATGTGTAGGGATGGGCTCTTCTCCCCTGTCCCATTCTTCACTTTGACAAAGATGAGAGAAGAGGCTTAGTCCTAGAGTGGTCAGGATCATAACTTGCCTCATGCTTCCATTCCTGGCCAATTCCTATGGGAGTGACAACTCCATAAGATTATTCAGGACAGGAATAATTGATGTTGAATGCCATCCACATTCTCAGTTCCATTGTAGAGAGTAGACAAATAATAATTATTATTGTGACTACTCTAAAATCTCTTATGTTGCTGCACTTATTTTAGGCGTGTCTTATTTGTGGGAGACCTGTAAGTGGAATCAGTCATTGTCTTTCATTACAGAAGCATGTTTCCAGCCTCAGACTGCAAGTAGCTTTACTGACACTGGAGGTTCTGAGCACGTAGATGCTGCCAGAAGGAACTCATGAGCTTAGCTCTGTCTTGGGTGTTTATTAATCGACTGCCATGGCAACAGGTATTTAATCATAAAAAACAACAAAAAATGGCTTTATACAATATTCTATTTTAAATAATGTTATGGTGAGCAGTGATTCTTTTTTAAAAATATGATTTATAAGTGATGAACCTCACTTTTGGAAACCTGATTTGGGTTTCCATGGAAACAGAAGTGACAGCTGAGATCTCTAAGCTCTTATAACTGGAGGGGCTCAGGTTAATTCTTCTAAATGTCCGTTGTCTCAAGACACCTAGCTAGTCTCCAGGGTAAACAAAAGGACAGCCCCACTATCATTTACAATTTTATATATACACAGTTCTGCACAGCTTCAGGCATGCAGGCCTAAGACTAGAGAAATAGCTCAGAGCTCACTCCTTGAGACACCACCACAAAGCAGGGAAAGACACAGAGAATAGTGTGATCTTTTGAAACCCCAAAGTTCTCCCCAGTAACATACCTCATCCCACAAAGCCAGACCTCCCAATCCTTCCCTATAAGTTTCACTGACTAGGTACCAAGTATTCAAACAAGAACCTGGGGGCCATTCTTACTCAAACTACCATGTGCTTGAAAACTTACCTCGAAGGAAACAAATGGCATATAAACAGCACAGAAAGCAATTATCTTTATTTATACATTATATGGTTCTATAGATGAGACACTAAAGACTCAATAAAAAACCTCCTGTGAAAGCTGGTATTACCAACAATGTGGTAGGATGCAAACAACTTACAAAAGTGAGTATCTTGTTTATATACCAATAGCAAACATAATTAGTAAGAAATTAGGAAAATGGATCCATTCA
Source organism: Sigmodon hispidus (assembly GCA_004025045.1). Taxonomy (NCBI): domain Eukaryota; kingdom Metazoa; phylum Chordata; class Mammalia; order Rodentia; family Cricetidae; genus Sigmodon; species Sigmodon hispidus. The sequence goes on along the minus strand of PVIH01014248.1, from coordinate 33,725 downwards.
CAAATGTCTCCATCCCCCTAAATACTTTGTATTAAGTCTAACCAAGGGTGGGAAAGACACATAAAATGAACAACAACAACAGAACTCTGAAAAACACTGAAGAAAGAAATTGAGGAAGGCACTAGATGTGAAGACTTCTCATATTCATGGATTGGAAGAACTTGTGTTATGAAAGCGATCATACTATTAAAAATAATATATAGATTCACTGTGATTCCAACCAAAACCACAATGCCATTTTCCACAAACAAAAATTTAAATTTCTTTTTTAAAAATTTATTTATTTTTATTATGTATACAGTATACAGAAGAGGGTACCAGATGCCATTATAGATGTTTGTGAGCCACCATGTGGTTTCTGGGAATTGAACTCAAGACCACTGGAAGAACAGTCAGTGCTCTTAACCTCTGAGCCATCTCTCCAGCCCCCAAAATTTAAATTTCAATGAAAACTCTAAAGATCTTGTATAGCTAAAGAACAATTATCAGCAAACATAAAGATGCTTGAGGCACTACACATGATTTTTGATTATACCACAGCATCACTGTTGTAAAGCATCATGATTCTGGCATAAGAATAGGTACATAAATGGATTAAACTGTTCAGATACAAATCTGCCTAGCTATACTTATTTTTATTTAGGACAATGATCTCAAAAATATTTGAGAAATGACAACATCTCCATCAACTGTTACTGGTAAAATTGGGTATCTACATTCAAAAGAACAAAACTGGAGCTCTGCCACTCACCCTTTACAAACAACATGTCCAAATGGACCAGACACCCTAGTGTAAGCTCCTAAAACTAGTAGAGAGAAAATGTAGGTTAAAAATGTAGAGTAAACACTTCAAGATATAGGCAAAGGCAAAGACTTTCTGAATAGGACTCCAATTGTTCAGGAAATAATGCCAACAATGTCAAATGTAATTTTATAAAATTAAAAGTTTCTGTATAGCAAAGGAAACAGTTAATTGAATGAAGAAACAATCTACAAAAAGAAGAAAAATCTTTAAAAACTATACATCTTATAGATGGTCAATATACAAAAAACATAGAGAAATTATTGGGATATATTTGTATATCTTGTGACTGAGCTTATAAGAAAACAACAAAACTAAAGAATAAGAAATTGAACAAATCAATTAATATATTGTAATGAACAGGTAGTCTTATATGAAATGAAAATGACCAATAATTATATAAAATAATATTCAGCCTCTCTAGATATTCAAGAACTGAAAATCAAAAACTACACAAAAATTCCAAAGCGTCCCAGTAAGTATGGTGTCATATAAACAAAAGGACAACCTTAATAAATCTTTGGTGGGAATGTAAAATAGCCCAAACACTGAGATAGTCAGTATGATGGTTACTCATAAAACTGAAGCTAAATATCTGGCAACTGATCTAGCACCACCACTCTTGAATATTTATCCAAAGAATTCCTAGTCTATATTTCACAGATATCCTTGGCCATCCATGTATGTCGATGTATACTTTTCTCAGTAGCTATATGCAACCAAAAATAGGCAACCAAAACACAGGAATAGATAAGGAAAATATAGTATACATAAATGATGAAAAATTTTGCACCCATAAAGAAGTAATGTTTCTTGCAGGTAAATGGATACAATGGTAGTTTATCATTTTAAATGAATTAAAAAGTCTCAGAAATCCTGAGATTATATGTTTAGTATCTTTTACAGTTACTGGGTTTCATATGATTCCACAAATAATACATATATGAGTATATATACATATACATAAGTATATACACACATATATATGACATGATATTAAATAGAACTGAAACTGTAGTAGCAAAGGGTTTAACAGGAGATGTGAGGAATGAGAAAAAGAGGATATGCTTAATGTACAGTAAGTTCTCAGGGAAAAACCTGGGTAGCTGTACATATGAGAGAATATTAATATTTAGGATATACAAGCAGTCAAAAAGCTAACCAAAAAAATCAAACAACCCAATCAATGAATTGGTTAATGAAATAAGTAGACAGTTCTCAAAAGGCAAAATGTAAATGGTCAATAGATATATGTAAAAATGTTTAGTCTCATTTGTCCTCAGAGAAATGCCCATGTGTAACTTAGCATCATATACAATGAATATACACATGAGCATTTTTAAGTATTAAGAAACTAAAATAACAAAAAATAAAATTCCTATTGTCCTAATTTTCTTCCAACTACAGCAGCTAGTAGCCATCCACATTGAGGAAAGATCCTACATGAGCAAAATGATTATTGTTTATGAAAGCCTCAGGATTACTACTATTTTTTTAAATAAATAATGAAGGAATTTTCAATTGAGGTGAGTATGTGTTTAGCCATAACACAGTTGAATACCTAATGGAATATAGTGTAGCAGAGCTATAACTTTTATAAGTGCTTGGAAAGCAAAGAGGAATTGTGTGGCTTATTTTATTACAATATTTATTTTATTGCTGTGGTCTGGAATCAAATCCATAATATTTCTGAGGTATGTCTCTATAACATGTTATTGAGTTTATTAAATTTATAGAAGCAATATGTGTGACAGTAATAAAACTGGCAGAAAGAGAACAGAATTATAAAGGGGCAAATTTTATGTCTCACATGAATTAAGTTAGTATAAGTCAGGATCTAATTATAATAAATTAAGATACATATCTCTCTATACATATCTTAATATTCCTTAGAGTCTTGGTAAGAAAAATGTTTTTGATGAATTTTATTTTATTTTTTTGTGGTAAATAGAATCTAGAATGCCCGACAAACACATGCTTTACCACCATGCCACACACCGCCAGCCACTGCACATGAATTACTAACATAAATTCTATCACAACACACAGTCTTTCTATTCTGCAGTATTTTAAGTCTTAAATACATCTGAAAAATCATTTCATGTGCATAACCATATAATCAATACTAACTGAATAGTGGCTTGCTATATTCAATTGTGGATGTACAAGTCCTTACTCAATGAAGTCCCATTTTGATGGTGTTATACATCACTTTTAAAAAAAAATTTATTTATTTATTATGTATACAATATACAGAAGAAGGCACCAGATGTCATCATAGATGGTTGTGAGCCACCATGTGGTTGCCAGGAACTGAACTCAGGACCTCTGGAAAAACAGTCAATGCTCTTAACCTCTGACCCATCTCTCCAGCTCTTTTCTTCAATTTATCGAAACAAATTTATAATGTATGTCCTTATGATTTTTCTGGAATTTCATTCATATCTGTTATAATGTTTGCTATTCAATTTCTAATTTTATTGAAGTAAGTCTTCCCTTTTTTGTTTAATTTGGTTAGGAATTTGCCAATCATGTTTAATTCTTAAAAATTAATTAATTAATTAAAAAACTCTTTTTATTTTTTTATTTTTATTTATTTATTTATGTTTTATGTTTTATTATTATGAACAAAGAAGTCACACTTTCTATCCTTGTATATCTTTTTTCAAGGTCTTTTCCCCTTCCCACCACATCAGGTCATTCTCTCTTCTCCACAACTCCCCATCCCCTCTCTGGGCAGGCAGCAGGCGGTCCCAAGGTCTCCCTGTCCCAATATTGCTTAGTTCAGCCTCCACTCCTGGCAGATCCAGTTTTCTCCTCACAATCTCAAGACTGAGTCAGGTGTTCCTCTAGAGGGAGTGGGATCCAAGGTGTCAGTCCAAGGTGTTTCTGATCCCAACACTTTCTTTTTCAATATATCAGTATGTTTTAGTAAATATCACCATGCATACACTTTGTGAAGATTTGTCTAGGTATTGCTTTGGAATACTTTTCTAAAGATGATATATTCTACCATTTTTTATTGGACATAAAATTTTAGGTAAAGCTTGTAAGTTTTCCTCTAGAATATTGTGTTAGTTGACACAATTTATACTGTGTTTTGTTTGTTTGTGTGTATGCTTTACTTTTACTGATGGGGGTAGTCTTTTACATGCTAGACTAGGATGGAGCTGTATCTCCAGCCCGTTGTTGTTACTTTATAATCTTTGTTAATTGGATATACAAAACACCATAGTTTTACCTAATGTACATTTCCTTTATTAGTAATTGAGTTTATTTTATATAATGCATGTTAATCCAGGTTTCTTTTTGTAAATTTCTATTTTGATTTATTTGGTATTTGGTGGAATTATTTTCTGCTATCTTTTTGGAACATATTTGTTGAAATATAATTTATATATAAAGAAATAGAAATATTTAATATATACAATTTGATGAGATTAGATATACGCACACAGCTATGATAAATACCACAATTAAAGAATTAGACAAGCATAATGCCTCTTGTATCTCCCCTTTTGTTCATTTACTATGTGTATTAGTGCATTTGTCCATATTTGGTGAGAATATAGACCTTTAGTATGCAACTTGCTGTCTAAGTTTGAAGTTCACAGCAATGCTTTGTTAACTGCAAGCATTGTGTCATACAGAAGATCTCTACAATATATTTATCTGTTGCAACAGCAACTTTGTACTTATTAAAGAACAATTTCCATTTACCTTGTCTTTAGCTCTTGTAAACTGCTACCATGTTTCCATGTATATTTGATTATTCTAGAGAACTCTTATACATGAAAACAGGCAGTGTTTATCTTTCTATGACTGGCTTATATTATTTTTAGCAACTATCTGCCAGGTTCAACTATGTTGTTGAAACAAGCAGGGTTTTCTTCTTTTTAGGTTAAACAATGTTGTTGTATTTATACACTGCATTTTATGTGTTCATCTGCAATAGGCACTGTTTCTACATTTTGACTATTGGAAACAATGCTATAATAAATGTTAGGATGCAATTATGAGGTGATTATTTTAAATCCTTTTCATATATAACTAGTAGTTAGAAATATGGATCATATGACAATTTTATTTTCCACTTTTTGAGAAATTTTCTTAGGTTCCATAGTTTCTATAGTTCTCTTTTTGTGTGATAGGTATTAACACTTTATCAGACATATTGTTAAAATATTTTTTGTCACATATATGTAATATGTTAAGTTAAAAACTTTATATAGTCATACTAGATTTTTATTTATAAATTTTGCCATCTGCATTATTTTCAGCACTTTCTCTGCCATGAATTTTATCAGACCCCTGGATTTTCCTTTAATTAAAAAAAACTATTGGTGATTTATAATTTACTTTCACCTCAAATTTTCGATTCTACTTTATCCTTCCAAGTGTTGCAATGACATGTGTGCCACAATTTTCACTCTTTCAGAGTCTACTTATCGTTATTGATAAATTGTCAGCATTTGCAGAGATATCACACTGGTTATTATACCTTTATAGCAATGTGAATAAGGAAAGCCTTTTTTGATTAGTATTTATTTACATAAATTTCCAGAAGAAATGGAGTCACGTAATATAATTTTAAGGAACACTTCACATGTTGATTGGGGTTGCATCTAATTTACAGGTTAAGCTGGTGAAAACTGACATTCCTAAGAGTTGCTTCCTGTTCAGAATTATTGGCTAATACTGTTAATATCTTTTACCATCTTCTGTAGGTGAAACAGAAGATGCAAAACCTTCTCTGCCCACGAACTGAGCCTTTTACTTTATGGCCTCGTCATTCCTCTGTATAGCAAGAACATGGCTTCATGCATGTTCTGTATGAGGCATGAAGTTATGTGCCCCCAGCTCCACCTCTCACACACTTCACTCTGTGTTCCACTGCTCATGTGTTATTGTTTCTTTAGGTAGTAACAAACGTGGCCATGTCTACACTACTGGGTACATCTCATGGTGTCACATGTGACAATGGCTTCTCTGGAAAGAAGGAGAGGCAGGGAAAGTCCTAGTTGGCTTTTTCTCTTTTTGTTTTCTCTTTTGTCTTGCTTTCAATTAACTCCTGATGTAAACACATGTGCAGTTTCACGGTTATATGTTTTTCAGTATATGAGAGGAAGAAGAAATACGAAAGCTCCTGCTATTGACAATGTACTTATCACTGCCAAGGAAAGAAACTGCATTCTACCAATATAAGGATATTTTATTTTGGTTAAGGCTTGAAAAAAGTGTTTGTGTGTGTGTGGGAGGGATGGTTGGTAGATCATTGTAGAATAATCCCCAAACTACTGTTTTAGTCATTCTGGATCATTATAACAAATTAATATAAACAGAGGCACAAAATAGCAAGTATTTATTTCTCTTAGAAACTGGAAAGTTAAAATTCAAGTTGTCACCAGATCCAGTGTGTGCTGATGAATTATTCCTTCTCTCTGAGTCCTCATATATAGAATGAATTTTCTGTCTCTTACAAATGTACCAATACCATTTATAAAGGCCCATTTTCATGGCCTAATCACCTATTACAGACTCTGTTTCCCAATCACATTGCATAGGGTTTTAAGTTTTCAACATATGAATTGGAGGTACAAAAGTTCATCTCATATGAACATATCCACCCACAGATACCTTAATCAATCAGTGTAGCTTCGTTCACATTGCTATATAAGAACAGAGATTTGGGAAGGATAAAATTTAACATACAAGTTTTAGTAGACTGATGTTTTTCATAGACAGATTTCTGGAAATGTAGACCACAGAATTTTTAAATATGAATTGTGATCATATTAGGGTTGTATAGCTAAATGAGGGTTTGGCATTAGTGAAAGATTGCTGAATGCTCAATATTCAAATATATAATGTATTTTTGGCAGCACTTGCCAGTGTTTCATCATGTGACTATACAGTAGCTTTGCTTTTGAATATTCAATATCTGCAGAATGCTGCTTGAAATACCATGGCTCAGATATGAGACTATTGCATGTTATAAACTTCAGTGTCTTTGTTATAGTTAGAAAGTTCACTGCTTTTATAGAAACACATGTTAATTAAAACAGTTATGAAAAACTGACTTAATATTTTACCATCGATTCCCAGCATTCACCAAATTAATATATTTTCAGATTGTATTTTGTTTAAATGTTTGATTTTTAAAACATATTTGAGTGTCTGACTTGAGTTTATAAAACATTGTTTAATGAATTTTGGCTTGATATAAGATCCAAGCAAGAAAGTCCCACCAGCCATCCCAAACAGAAGAGACTGTATAAAACCAAGTTCCTTCCTCTGCATCTCTCTATGGATCTCAGTATTCCTAGTGCCAATTCCTGACAACTAGTTGTTGTCTTTGCCCGGATCCATGGTTGATTTTATTAATACAGGCTTTACAGTGCAATCAAATATCCTGCCACATACCATGTCTATACAAAATATCACTGTCAGCACTGATGATTGTAGAGTTAGATGGTCAACAAGTAGTCCCTCTTGCAGGAGTTGGGCCTCATGGAAGGATGAAATGTTAGTAGGTCCAAAATTACATGTTGTATGCAGATAATCACAGTTATAGTGAATGAATATGACATGTCCAGAAGACATTTTTTTCTGCACTTCTCCCATCTGGCTCTAATATTCTTTCTGCTGCTTCTTTCTTAATGTTCCTTGATCTTGAAGTGGGGGTGATATAGCTGTATTATTTGTAGCTGAATACACCATATCATGTAGTCTTATTCTTTGACTATTTATGGGTTTCTGTTTTATCCTCTGCCCACTGCAGTAAGAAGCTTCTTTAATAAATGCTGGGGGTTTCACTGATACATGGTTATAAACAGAATTATTTAAAAGGCAGTTTAATAACATTACTGTTTTAAAGAAAACAACAGTGAGATGCTCTTCTCTAGGGTCTATGACCTCCTAGCCATTGGCTTTTGTCCAGGTTTATAGAACCAGATATGAATTCCTTTTTATCCTTGGAGTGGGCCTTAAATTCAATTGGAAACTAGTTGCTTATACTTTTAACAGTCATGTTCCAGGGAGACCATCTTCCCTGATAGGTCATTATTGTATCTTATACACACACACACATACACACACACACACCATAAAAAACAGTGAGAATGCTATATGTCCCGTATGTCCAGGAGATAATTTTTATATCAAAACAAGCAATTGCACCCATATTAATAGCATTTAAATTTTCTTATCAAGAAATAAAATTATGTATATGTCAAAGATTCATTATCAATGAATCAATGAATGCTTGATTTGTACATTTATTTTATATTATTTGGATTATATAAAATATCTTGGCCCTGGGATAAACTATTATATGACTGTGGATGGTCAAAAGACATTGCAAAGTGACAAAGAAGATATGGCAATTGGGAAAAGAAAAGCTATTAACAAGATTAAGGATGGATCAGAAAAGAAAACTTTTCAATTTATCTGTAGTTTGTATTGCCTAGTAGTGTAGAAAAATTACATGAGGACCAGAGAGGGTAGATATTGCAGCTGCTTTTACAGTAAGATCCATTTAGGCTTGTTCCCGCCATCCCAATCTTAGCCGACAGAAGGCAGGGCCATTAGATCTAAGGAGGAGTTGCTAGAGGATTTCCGCCACAGACTTCTTCATCACCAATGCTGTCACTTTAGGGACATGTGCAAACAAGCAGCCAGGCCAAAATTATTTCTTTAAGATATGTTTGCCCCTCAACTGTAATCATTAGGATATCATTCAGCATTGCGTTTTCTAATAAAATAGAGCCATTTCATTTTATCTAGACATCTCTGTGTATCATTACTGATATGATAAAGTTAAAAAAAAAGCCTACTTCAAGGCAGTTACATTTTATGTGTAGCACACACAGCTGCCACTTGAAGCATAGCTCACAATCAACTTGATAAGTCAATCAATTTTTATTTTTTTCCTGGTCTCCTAGGTAACCAGAGCATCCATCCAGACCCTTGTCAAAGAAGAACATTTAAAAAGCAATATGTATTCATAATACATCTGTTTTCTTCGTACACTGACTTAATAAAAAAGAAAAGAGCTTTCTATGGGTGATTTTTAAATCACAGCAACACTAAATTTTCTTTGATTCTGGCTAGGGAGCTTGAGGGGGAACATAACACAGAATACAACATCATTACACTTCAATCTCTTATGGTCTGTCAGGAATAAAAATGGGACCACCTGCTATGTGTATTATGTATTTAATGTGAATAACAAGCATCCCACCACTGGTTATTAAAACAAATTGTAAGCCATTTGACATCACACTTATCACCCATCACTTGCCTCATAGCTCTGAGAAACACACAGTTTGAGGGGAGTTTATTAGAGACAGTTTTTTTATGTGAGTACAAGGCATTTGACCTCAAAGAAAGTCATTTATCTGTCAAAAAACATCTCTGAAAGAAAGTATTACATAAAATATAATTATAAAACATTATTATTGGCACAAGGTAGAATGGGAAAAATAGTCCATCAGTTGCAAAATGCATTAAGTTTGTCTTACCTGAAATCCTCAAGCTCTGTGAACTTATAAGAAAAATAGAACGTTTGGTGTGTTTAGCAATGATACATTCAGGAAGTCATGGATTCTTCTTCCCTTGTTGACACAGCTCTATGACTACACAAGCTCACCTGGGCTTAACTCCATGTATTTGGACACGGATAAAGTGTTTGCTTGATAGTTCCCGTGGGATATTTTAACCCATTCCCTGTAAAGGTTCAGTGCTAACTGTGGCCATATACTGGGGGAAATGTTTGTCAAATTGGAATTGATAAGAAGGATAACTGGAAAATAACAATATGAATGAGATCCACAAGCCCTGGTGTTCTATGTCACAAACATTGTTTTGCTTCAATCTTGAGCCTTGCAAACCTTATGAGGTTCTAGTTCCAGATCCAAAACATTCAAAACAAAGGTAAAGTTCAGACATTGTATTTATTATTAGAGAATGCCTGCTTGAATAATTCCTAATATGTAGATCATGTTGTGGAAACAGTTTGCTTTTTCTTTTCTTTCTTTCTTTTTTTTGTAAGTATTGGAAGGCCATTTATTTTGTATTCACCAATCCAAAAAGCATAGTTCATAGGGCAGGATAATGTGAGTATTAACCTTCAATCTAAACTCTCCCCGTAATGCCTGGCTATGTGTCTCTGCACAGACTTCCATTTCTTCCCATAGGAAGCCCCGCTGCTGTTAATTGAACAAAGCAGTGATCTATGAGTATAGCCAATTGATTACATTTGGACATATTGAAGTCCTGGTTTCTCTTTTTGTAGCCTGCATGGTACCTTCTCATGCCAAAGTGGGATAAAGGCTAAATGCAGGTTCCAGCTCAACCTCTCTGCATCTAATGAGCTGTGTGGATGTTGTTCTTGACAAGAGGGACCTGCTGTCTCTTTTCTTTCATTTCTTCTTCTTTTCTTTCTTTTTTCTTTTTCATTATCTTATCTTTATATTTAATTTATTTTATGTGAATGAGCGTTTTGCTTATATAACTGTGTAAGGGTGTCAGATCTTGGAATTACAGACAGTTGTTAGTTGCCATGTGGATGCTGGGAATCGAACTCAGGTCCTCCGGAAGAACAGTCAGTGCTCTTAACCACTGAACCATCTCTCCAGCCCTCTCTTCTTCTTTTTCTTTTTCTTCTTCTTAGTATTATTATTCTTATTTTACATAAAAAATTGTTATTTCCCCTGTAGTCATGAGGGACATGCTATGTTATGTATCTTGTTTCGAAATCTGGTTTGATCATCTCATTACTTCCTCATAGGTCTATAACTTACTGAAATTCTATGTTCTTATGCAGGATATGTTCCTGTAAGGTTTTTCAGTCATTGTGGAAACAGTTTTCATTTTGAGCTCCAAATGTAAATTAAGAACTGTTGATCAAAGAGCCATGTAGCTTGATCCAGTTGCAAACATCTTTTTTTTTTTCTCCCCAGAAAATGTTAAACCCAACACATTTATTCCATGAGCTATGGTTGTATAGAAAAACATAATAGAAAAATTTATGATAAAATATAAATTCTCAAGTAAACATTTAACATCTGTAGTGCAGAAAGATTCTTAGGCATTTCTGATACTAAGTCATATTTTTAAATAGTTCTTGGAATATTGTTTCTAAATTTTTTTATTTTTATAGAATAAAGTCTCAGTTTTTGTCCATGAATCCCCTTGTTCTAACTCACTTCCCCCTCCTAACTCCTTCCCATCAGTCTTCAGCTTCCCTCTCCCTCCCCCCCAATTATCTCCCCAGAAATGGCAAGAGGTCCCAAGGTAGATTAGCTCAGCATCATCTGCAGGCAAATCCGATTTCCTTGTCCTAATATCAATACTGGGTTAGGTGTTCCTCTGGAGGGAATGGGCTCAAAGGTGCCAATCCATGCATGGAAATGCTATCTGGACCCTCCACTTGAGGCTTCACATATTGTCCATGTCAGTGGACAGTTGCCTATCCTTTGAGGGCTTGGTTCCTTTTTCAAGTGGTTCCCAGGTGGCTGTTCTTGATTCAGTGAGCTTCCCAGAGCCATCACTGTGAGAATTTTCCTCATAGTCCCTATACCCTTGATCATATAGAGTCTCTTCTTCCACTATCAGCTGGACCAGGGACTCAGCCCAGTGCTCAGCAATTTATCCCTGCCTCTACCTCTATTCATTGCTGGATGTAAGTTCTGTGATGGCACTTAGGGTGGTTATTAATTTGGGGGAAGTCCTGTTTAGGCAACATCTTTGCTACTGGTTGGAGACCTAACCAGGGACATTCTGGGAGTTCTAGGAGGTTTCCCTAGCACCTAGTCTTTTTCCAGCCCCATATTTGCTTCCTCTATTAAGATCTCCATCTCTTTTTTTCTCTCCATTCTTATTGTTTTTCTCAATCATCTCCTTCTTTCCTGATTTGTTCCCACCTTTTCTTGATTGCAACCCCTTATGCTTAGCTAAGGAGATCTCTATTTTTTCTTCTTAGAGGACTCCCCGGATGTCTCTCTTAAGTTCAGATACCAAGTTGTTAAGTGGTTGTCGTTTGCAGCTTGCATGTTCTTTACTTTTTGTTTAAAGTCCACTAATGAGGGAGCACATCCCCTGCTTATCATTCTGGGTTTGTGATACCTCCCTCAGGAGGATATTTTCCACATCCATCTATTACTGCTGAGTAGTAATCCATTGTGTAGATGTACCACAGATTGTTAACTTATTCTTAAATTGAGGGGCATCTAGGTTGTTTCCAGGTTCTTGCTATTACGAATAATGCTACTATGAACATAGTTGAGCTAATGCTTTTGGGGTATAAATGTGCATCTTTAGGGTATATGCCCAGAAGTGGTATTGCTTGATCCTTGGGGAGATTGATTCCCACTTTTCTGAGAAACTACCATACTGCATTCCAGAGTGGCTGAACAAGTTTACACTCCCACCAACAATGGAGGAGTGTTCCCTTTGCTCCACATCCTCTCCAGCATAGGCTGTAATCTGTGTTTTTAATTTTAGCCATTCTGACAAGTGTAAGGTGGTATCTCAAAGCTGTTTTGATTTGCATTTCTCTGATGGCTAAAGATGTTCAGCACTTTTTCAAGTGCCTTTCAGCCGTTTGCAATTCTTCTGCTGAGAATTCCATTTTTAGCTCTGAGCCTCATTTTTTAATTGAGTTATTCAGGGTTTTAGGCTCGAGTTCTTTTGAGTTCTCTATATATTTTAGAGATCAATCCTCTGTCAATTGTAGAGTTGGTGAAAATCTTTTCCTATTCTGTAGGCTGTTGTTTTGTCTTAATGACTGTGTCCTTGCCGTTATAGAAGCTTCTCAGTTTCAGGAAGTCCTACTTATTGATTTCCAAACAACTTTCTCTATTTTTTTTCATGTTTAGTTTTATCAGTATAGCTTCATTATACTTAGACAGTAGGGGATGGACACCTTGAAAATTTTCCTCTATGATCACTTATATTAATTCAGATTACATTTAATTAAGATACCTCCAAACATAAAAGACATAAAATCAGAAATTTCACATTTAACCAACTGTTTTTAGGAGTTTAGAACATGATTGAATAGGTATCTATAAAATATACCACAACAAAAACCAAGTAATTTTCTTGTCATAGTCAATCTTGATTGTTAACTTGATTTAGAATCAGCATGGAAACAATTTTTTGGGTCTGTTTCTAGATTAGGTTAAATAATATGGGCATCATCGTCCTAAATGTGAGCAGCACGAATCAATGAGATGAGATCCCACATTTAATAAAAAGAGGAAAGCTAGTCCAATTTTGACTCATCATTTTGCTTTCAAATATTGGATGCAATGTAATCAACTGTCTTATGCCACCACACTACCATGACTTATCCCCTTTCTGACCAATTGGGCCCTTCAAATGCAAGCCCAAATAGTATTTAATTATATATTATGATTATTTAATTTATTATATAAATATATATATATAATAAATTAATATATATAATATATTATATATATATAAATATATATAATAAATTAAATAATAATTTAATATTTTTTTTAGGTAGGAATTTGTTTTGTTGTAGAAACCAGAAAAGTAACTGATACAACCATGTATTTAGACTTTCTTTCTGTAAATGAATCTTATTTTATACCAATTTCAATAAACAAGCCAAACTCCAACCATTGTGAGATGGTTTCTGGTGTAGATGAACCAATTAATGTGTCAGTTGATAGAAGGATCCTGACATCTCTACAACCCCAGTAAACACCTTCTGTTTTTTTCTAAATAAAGAGGTAATGCTGATGAAGCCACCAATGCTTTATAAACAAAAATTTATTAAAGTTGCATCTCTCAGCTATTCCTGAGTACTTGGGAGTAAACAAACATTTCTGGATGCTTCTTGATTTTTTTTTTACTTTTTGGTAAGCATAAAAGTCAAAGACTTTTTACTAGATATGAAATGGGACAATGCAGATTTTAAGTTTCCCATAGAGCTTTGAGGCTATCATGTGATCCTTGATGCGATGTTTTTCAGTCAGTGTACAGGGCTTTGAGAAGTCTGGTGTCACAGGCATTGGACCTAAAATGACTCACAAACACTGTCATCAATGATTGATTTTAGTTTGATTATAGTCAAACAAAAAACTGTGAATACATATAATAAATTATAAAATATAAAATATATAATATAAAAATTATAAAATATTTATATTATAAAATATTTTATGTAATATAAAATAAAACTTAAAGCAAAAAATAATTTCTCTTTCTCTGTTTTAGTTCTCTCTCCTGTCTGGATTTTTCTGCTCCAGCCTCTTGCAGTCTCTCTGTCTCTGTTGTCTCTGTCTCATTTTTATTAAACACGTTTTTCCAAGTGTTAGCTGTTAATAGTTGGGAAAAAGCACAAAGAAACCATTAGAGTCTGAAGATTTGAGAGCAGAAGCTGTTTCCCTATCAACTGTTTACAGAAAAAAACATATGTTTTAGTCTGAGAGAAAACCGTGAAAAATAATTTTTGTATTCAGAACATTCAGTGCATGAAACAATTATCATCAATCTTTTGTTTCCCATTGTCGCTTTAAGTCCTACTCTAGAAGAAGTTATTCTCTATTTCCTGAAGAAAATCTTGGGTCACGTTCTTCATCTAAGTAGCCCTGTGTCAGTTATTCATGTGTCTAGATTCATGTTGTGGTTATTATTTTACTCCTTACGTTTCTTTTCTTTTTAACTGCAGAAATCTGGAAGGCATGCTGGTCTCTTATGTTCCCCCCACCTCGATTTCTACCTTTTCTTGCTCTCTTGTCTATTTCTGGCTACGCCAAGATCATGCAGCAGAAGGGTTGTCCTCTCTTGAGAGGACTTGCTCAATGCAGCGAATACTCCAGCATTGCCTGAGTGAGCATCCACATCCTGAGGGGCAGCAGATGTTGGCAAATGGCTCTTTTGCTGCATTGTGTGAAACTGGGCAGAAGCTTCTGTGTGGACTTTACTCAGCCAGGAACCACTTACCTGAACGTTCTTAGCATGGCTGCCTGGCTTCCATCTTCGTCATATTGAGAATCATATACCACTGTCTCTGGATCTTTTGGACAAGAAGAGATGAGAAATTCCTTTGCTATGTGACTCCCCCACCTGCAAAAAGGAGAAAAACAACCTGACAACAATTTTTACCCGTGACATCTCTTTTTCAAGAGCCCATTTTTTTCTTTTTGTTAAACAGATCTAGAGTGGTTGCGAAAATAAGAGTTTTAGAATTGTGGTTTGGACTCATCTTTCCAAATTGTATCACATTTCTGTGATGCAGTATATCCTTTCCCAGTGTGAGCATAACTTATCTTTCTGATTCATTCTGTTTCAAGTGGGGGTCAGCGGTGTCTCAGCAGCCTTCTCCCAGTCATCCTAAACCAGACACAACGGTGCAGTTCACAGTGCATGTGGTTTCACAAGCTTGTTCCTTGACTTCTAGGAAACTCGAGAGTAAGAAACATCAGAACACTGTGTTATTGAGGTGTGGGAGAGTTGAGAGTGTTCCTCAGCTCACTTCTAATGGTTGAAATTCAATGTGAGCTTGTATCCATCTGTATACTAAGGCAGATATTCACTGGCAGCTTCAGTAGTTTTTCCTCTTGGTGTGTCTATTTTGCTCTTCACTGGAGCTTTTGTGGTGTTAATAGTTCAGACTAAGGGAAGATATTACTTCTTCTTCTCTTGTGAACTTGAAGACCTTCCTTGGGGGATAAGAGAAGGCTCACCTGATGCTCTATGAAAGGTTTTCTCCTCATTACTCATATGGGGAGCTTCCCTAGACGCCCCACACTGGTAATAAATTAGTCAAGAGGTCTCATGGGCAATTGAAGGAAACTGTGAGCTTACTGACAGCACATGATAAACACACATCTTAATAATGCATATAAAAATAAGGAAGGAAGTTCAAAATCCAATTAAGTTTCCAGAACAATTCCTTACTTTCCAGACCTTCATTTTTCAACTTTGCAATTCCAAAATACAGACGACAACTCAATCCTAGAGATGAATTTAGCACACCCCACCTTTGGCTTTCTCTGTAAAATGAGAAAAAACTCAAATTCAAAACAGGCCAGTCTCAACCAACATCACCAAGAGCATGAAGACTTCAGGGTTTTGATCTGGTTAAGATGAAATGAATGGTGCCTCAAGCCCAGGGGGAAAGTCTTCTATCAATGTAGAGGTAAATATGGAAGAATAGGACTTGAAACGGGAAGTCCCACAGGGCAAGTAGACAGGGACAAAGCACTTCTCAAGCCTTTTAGACTACAGCTGAATTGAGCACCCGAGTTAATGGAAACTGCAGGCAGAGCCTCTGAGAATGAGGGTCACCACTTCAGGGAATGTGGATAACAAGCTTGCTAAGATGCCAGGCTTGAGTTTTATTACTTCTGCTCATATGGAGAGCTATCCTGTGAGTGTTTAAGAAACCCAGGGGGCTCTAGGCAAATAGTCCTTATGGATGTCTATCTTTTTATTATAAATACAGTGTAATGACAAGCCTCATTTACCAGTTAGAGCCTTAATGGCTTATTCAGATCCATCACAGAAGGGTTACTTAGGGACTGCTGAGCAGACACATGCTTCTGCTG
The DNA here is from genome assembly GCA_004025045.1 of Sigmodon hispidus. Taxonomy (NCBI): domain Eukaryota; kingdom Metazoa; phylum Chordata; class Mammalia; order Rodentia; family Cricetidae; genus Sigmodon; species Sigmodon hispidus. The sequence goes on along the minus strand of PVIH01014248.1, from coordinate 17,336 downwards.
CCAACAAATCCATCTAGACCTCTTGTTACACTGCACTTCATTGTGATGTGTTTTTACATGAGGTAAGTAAGGCTGGGAATGGAAAAGAGAATTCATGTTACACATTTTTGTCACCTTCCCTTTATCTGTTTACCACAATCTCATCATCACGACTCTTTCCTTTGGAATAAACAAAGCCAAGACAAAGTTAATCATTAAAAAGCAGGCTGATCTGGGAAACTAGCAAGATAACTCCGTCAGTAAAGTGGTTGGCACTCGATAATGAAGGCTTCTCCAGCATATCCTTTTCTTGCCTTGTGCTGTGGACATCCTGTAGATTTGGGTCTCTGGTTCAGGTCCTTTCATGTGCTCCAGCAGACGATAGATGGGGTGAATGATTGGGCAGACAAAGTTATAGCCTTGGATATGGACCTGGGCAGCTGTAGGGTTGGTCTGCCAGATGTGAAATGAGGACAGCTCTCCCATGCTTACAACTTCGGGACTGGCATACCCACATCTGCACTAAAAGCAAGTGCCCATTATGAATAGAGTAGGATTGGCAAGGACCTCTAACCAGACCAATGACTCTTTGCAATGAATATTTGCAAGTAAAGACATATGGACAAACAGGTACGTGGTATGACTCATGGTGTCACACTGCAACTTCCAAGATGAGATTTTAACCTTTTTCAGTTTTTATTTTATTTCTTTTTTTCTCTTAAATTTTGTTTTATTTGGGGGTTGTGTAAGGGTCGAGTGTGAATGTGAAGGGTTGGGAAACAAATGGGATCAAAATGTTTGATGAAAAAGATATGTAGAATAAATACAATTAAAAAATAATGATTAGATTGGAAAGGTGTGGGGTGTGGGTAGAGGAGATGTGAGAAGAGTCAACAGGAGAATCAAAATACATCATGTGAATGAATGGAATTCTCAGAGGGTTAAGGAAAACATTTTATTAAAAAATATGGTCTTGTGGTTGGATGTCATTAACACCAATGCATGGACATCCAAGAATGTCATTAACACCAATGCATGGACATCCAGTTGAGACAGGGAAGTTCCCTGGTGTTGCTGGCTGTCCAGTCTCACTTCAGGTTCAGTGAGAGGTCCTGCTCAGAAAATGGTAAAGTGGAGAGTGAGTAAGGAAGGCAGGAAAGACAGACAGCGCTTGCTGTTGGCTTCCACAGATGAACACACACACACACACACACACACACACACACACACACACACACAGACACAGATACCCACACAGACACATGCAGGTACACAAACACACACGCATATACACAGATACATACATACATACTCAGACACAGAGAGAGCACTTTAAAATAGAACATGTGATACAAACAATTTTCTATGATTATTGACACTTCAATTGATTATATTCAGTTGTTTCATAGGCATGTCAAGTTATAAGAGTTAGATGATTAAATTTAATATACTGACCATAGTAATTATTCTTTTTTAAGTTCATATTTGCAAAGGAACAACATATGCCCCATAGAAATGACTCCTTACCAAATAGAATCTGAGTCGCAAAGGGATCAAAGTCAGGACTGGTCTTTTCTATTTATCTTTGTTTTAACTTGGTTACAATTTTTTCCTTCTTTCTGTCTGTTTTTCTTTTCTATTGTTTTTTGAAAATCAGTATCAAACAATATATTAAAAAGCAAAACATTCAGAATAGATAAAAAACCTTTACAGTAATAAAACTTTTTTCTCTAAAATACATAAAATATAAAAAATGAATTCTAAAGCTCCTCAAACCAGATTAGGCTCAGCTACAGATGCAGAAAGCACAGTAGGTCACAGCTAAATGCCCACAGATGCACTATGACCACCACAAATTTCTGCTAAGCAATCCTTCTACAGACATTTCAGAAGTTTTGTTTTGTTTTGTCTTGTGTATGTGTGTGGTTTTTTCTTTCTCTTTTATTATAAATGAACTCTCATTTTATTATTATTATTATTAAAGTCATATTTCTTATCCATGTATCTCCTAGTTCAAACTCCCTTCCCCCTCCCACCCCTCCCAGTCACTCTCACTTCTCCCCATCTTCTTATCTCCTCTACAGCAAGGGCAGGAGGTCCCAAGGTCCCAAGGTGGTTTAGTTCAGCATCTACTGTAGGCAGATCTGCTTTCCTCACCCCAACATCAAGAGAGTGTCAGGTATTCCTCTAGAGGGAGTGGAATCCAAGGTGCCAGTCCAAGGTCTTTCACATCCCAAGCTTTTCAGTGTTTGTGGTTTGCAGCTTGGACATGCTTTGCTTTTTGCTTTTTGTTTAGAGTCCACTAATGAGTGAGTACATCCCCTGCTTATCCTCCCGGGTTTGTGATTCCTTGCTCAGTAGGATATTCTCCAAATCCATCCATTTGCCTGCAAATTTTAGGATAACATTTTTTCTTTCTGCTGAATAGTATTCCATTGTGTAGATGTACCACAGTTTGTTAATCCATTCTTCAGTTGAAGGGCATCTAGGTTGTTTCCAGGTTTTTGATATTATGAATAATGCTGCTATGAACATTGTTGAGCTAATGCCTTTGGAGTGTGAATATGCATCTTTAGGGTATATGCCAAGTAGTGGTATTGCTGGATCCTTGGGGAGACTGATTCCCAGTTTTCTGAGAAACTGCCATACTGCATTCCAAAGTGGCTGAACAAGCTTACACTCCCACCAACAATGGAGGAGTGCAACCACTCCAGCCTAGGCTGGCCTTACACCTGTTAGATTTGCTAAGATAAAAGACACAGATGTGTGTGTTTTAAATCACTTTATTCACCCATCATCTTTCAATGAAAAAAAAGTATGACTTTGCTGAAAATCCACTAATGAGTGAGTATATCCCCTGCTTATCCTTCTGGGTTTATGAGACCTTGCTCAGGAGGATATTCTCCAAATAACTAATAGGTATTTATTTACTCTTTGAGTCTATAGCCTTAAGTAACCATACAACTATTATGACATTACAACATTTACCTTTAATTTTAAGATTTCTATCACATGCAGGTTTTGAATAGTTTGCAGTGAGGTGGTGGCTGTGAGCATGATGAGGCATCCATATAAGTTTCTAACTATGAAATGGGAGATCCATATAGCTTAGAATAATGGTTGGTGAACATATCTTGGGTACTTCACCCCACCCAAAAGAAGAGACCTCTAACTTCAGAACTCAGCTCTGGTGTGCTCTTCAGCCTTGTGAGATTGTGATATCTCTCTGCCTCTCCCCATTATTTACAGGGACCATGGATTGTGGTTTGATGGATTAAAAGACCTTCTGGAGATCAATGCTATCTATCAATATCTGTAAGACTGACCAACTCTTTGTCTCTTGTCTATGTTGCTTTTAAGACTCTAAACCCTGGCATTCACCAATACTAGCTTCCTTTAAGCCCTTACAAGCATTTTTAATTTGAATGACAGAAGGATGTATGGTATTCAACCTTTTAATAAAGATCACTTTTGCTGAAATCAAGCTCTTTGATGCTGAAAGATCATAAGACTTCAGGAAAATATTATTAATCTAAAGCATAATATTAAAATAAGGAGGCAAAATTTCACAGGTATTATTTTATTTAATAATGCAACCATTTAATATATTGAGTAGATGCCAGAAACTTTATATATAATTAAAAATACATAGACAAAATTTTTTAACTCTGACACAAGAAAGATTATATAATTTAGTAGGAAAGGGAAACATTTTATTTGTTGCATTTTTTCTAAGAAAAATAATTGATAAAGTAGATTTAAAAATATTAGCCTAATTGGCACAAAGCATCACTGATTTAGAAAAAGGCATGCTAGATTAACTTACTAATTTCATATATTCTTACAAAGCAGAAGAAACATAATTGATCACATATATTTTGAATTACTCATTATGCTTGATTTATATTATAATAGATAACCCTCTCAAGGAATTAAGAATGATATGTAGATTGGTTTTTAAAAAGAAAGAAGGCTTTAGCCTTTACTCTCTGAGTGGTGTCAAAGGTCTAAGTCAATATGTATTAGCATACTGTACTCTATGGTAATCTTCCTCAAAGATTAAAAAGCACACACACATACAGACATACACATACATGCACATACGCAAACATGCACACACACACATACACACACATGCACATATAGATACGTACAAAGTCCCATTTCTTCCCTCTGGTTGGGACACACAGTATTGCTTCTGACCAAAGAACTGCACTTGCAGAAATGAGGATTATAATTGACATGAGTGTTTCTATCATATTTTGTTGAAAATATATTTGCACAGATTTTGTACTTTGTTCAATTTCTTTATCATATAACATAGATTATAAGAGTACTAATGATTATCATATTTTTAGTTTTCAAATACTAAAAGAATGCCGCTCAAGGGACATTGCCATTTGTTCTAAAATTTATAATGTGTTTGAGGTTGTATGTAGGACAGTTATCATATCAAGCATAATTATGATTTTGTTACTGTTTTTATTTGAAAATTAAGCATGGCATAAGTGTTAGGTTGACAATGGGGTGGACTTGTTGTGGTTATTCTTGCTTATCAACTTTACTGCATTTGGAACTAACTAAAACCCAAACTGGGTATGTCTGTGAGGGTTTAAGTAAAAAGACTGAATTAATCAGATCTTAATCATTAAGGAAGACTTAGTCATTAATCAGATCTTCTGAGGTGGGACTATTCACCTTTTTTACTCTCTCCTGGCTGGCTGTATAAAGAAGAAGGAAAGTTGCTGTCTTTACCTTCTTGCTCTTTTCTCATTGGTAATTTTATTTCTTCACTGACATTAGAGTCTACTTCTTGAGGATTCTCATGCAAGCAAAGATATTCAACCTTGTGAATTTGGGGGCTTTCAGTTCATAAACAATCATTGTTAGACTAGCTAGACCATGGCCTATAAACTGTACTGACAAATCTTCCCCTCTCTTTTATATATTTTCTCTTTCTCTCTCCCCATATATGTGTATGTAGATATTTTTCTATCTACATATAAATATATACATGTGTTCATCCTATCAGTTCTGATCTTCTAGAGAACCATGACTAATATACAATGTAAGTGGTATCATTACTGTTCTCATGCAAAGCATACTTTGTATTCTGATATTAGAGTAAGGATGAGTGATCTTTCAGTTTGGAATGTTAAGCTTATCTTTGGAGTTTTTCATCAAAGGTTATCATCTTTCTATTGAAAAATATCTCCTAATATGTTTTCATGTACGTTTCTGGAAACTATTTCTAGTACTTAAAACTCACTACCAGAAAACTGGCTTCAGAGATATAATGCTACCTTAGGTGTGCAAGTCCACTTTATAGCTTTCTTGTGATCTGGCATCCTCATAAAGCACATAGACAGGTCACTACATTCATTCTGATACATTAGAAATGTTATCATTTGACAGTTTTGATAAAACATTAACTTCCAGGTGCCCTAATGAACTTCTTAATGAGTATCAAAGATTTATTTTCCATTATTATTTCCATAGACATTACCTTATAATTATTTCTATTGTATATAGTTTTATACTTAGGTTTAAAACTGTTTAATTCAAACAAAAAGGGTAGGTGTAGTGGGTTCAGGTGCTTTTGAGCAAGACCTAGATGTGGCTTTGAGGTTTTAAGGCCATTGTAGGGGCTGTGGCCAGCCTTCTTTGAAGACTGATTGCCATTCCTGTTTGCCACTGCTGCTTGGCACACTTTAATCCTCTAGCAATGACATTATAAAATTTGCAGGCAAATAGATGGAATTAGAAAAAGATCATCCTGACTGAGGTAACCAAGACACAGAAAAACAAACAGGGTATGCACTCAATCAAAAGTGAGTATTAGATGTAAAAGGAGAACTCTAAGAGGATTATGCATGAATCTCCCTGAGAGAGGAAAATAGATTCTGGGCAAGTTGGGAGGGATTGGAAAGAGAAGTGGAGATGGAGAATGAGAACATGAGGGAATGGGATTGATAAGTAGGTGGAGTGGGAGAGCAATATAAGAGATATCTTCATAGAGGGGCCATTGTAGGGTTAGGGAGAAACCTGATGCTAAGAAAATTTTCAGGAATCAGCAAGGATGACCCAATTAATACTCTTAACAATAGTGTAGAGGGTGCCTGAACTGGCCTCCCCTATAATCAGATTGGTTACTACCCTAATTGTCATCATAGAGCCTTCATCTAACAAGATCTAGAAACAGATGCAGAGATCTGCCAGGCCCTGGGCTGAGGTCCTGGAATCCATTCAAGGAGAGATTATGTGATGGAGGTGGTCAAAATTATAAGGGGGAAACCCACAGAAACAGCAGGCTCAAGCTAGAGAGAGTACACAGACTCTGGATTGGGGAACCTTCAAGGGATTGAATTAGGTCCTCTGATTGTGGTTGACAGTTGTGTAGCTTTTCTGTTTGTGAGGTCCCTGGCAGTGGGATCAGGATTTATCCCTGGTGCATGAACTGGCTTTCTGGGGCCCATTCCCTAAGATGGGATACTTTGCTCAGCAATGATACATGGAGGGATGTGCTTAGTCTGGCCTCAACTTGATGTGCCAGACTTAGTTAACACCCTATGAGATGCCTCATCCTCTCTGAAGAGTGGGTGGGAAAGAAGAGGTTGGTGGGAGGAGAGGAAGGAGAGGGAACTGTGGTTGGTATGCAAAATAAAAAAATTTAAATAATGAAAAGAAAAATGATTTAAAATAACTTAATTGCCATACTATCATTGAACAGATAGCTAGATATTTGGAAAAAAATTGAATGTAAAATTTAACTGATAAGTTTAGCTTTATAAAAAATTTTTTAGGAAGAAAATTTGAAACTAAGACAGATATTTCTTAAATTGTATCTATATGCTCTCTTAGTATATAATGTTTTATGTTAAATTTAACATGTTCAAAAAAGATTTTCACCAACCGTATAAGTGACAGAGGACTGATTTCTAAAATATATAGAGAACTTAAGAAACTAGAGCCTAAAGCCCGAAATAACCCAAATAAAAATGGGGTTCAGAACTAAAAAGGGAATTCTCAGCAGAAGAATTACAAGTGGCTGAAAGACACTTGAAAAACTGTTCAGCATATTTAGCCATCAGAGAAATGCAAATCAAAACAACTTTGAGATACCACCTTATACCTGTCAGAATGGCTAAGATCAAAAACACAGATGACAGCCTATGCTGGAGAGAATATGGAGCAAGGGGAGTGTAAGCTTGTTCAGCCACTCTGGAATGCAATATGGCAGTTTCTCAGAAAAGTGGGAATCAACCTCCCCAAGGATCCAGCAATATCACTATTGGGCATATACCCTAAAGATGAACATTTGCACCCCAAAAGCATTAGCTCCATTATGTTTATAGTAGCATTATTCATAATAGCAAGAATCTGGAAACAACCTAGATGCTCCTCAACTGAAAAATGGATTAACAAACTGTGGTACATCTATACAACGGTGTACTAGTCAGAGGTAAGAAAACATGTTATCATAAAATTTTCAGGCAAGTGGATGGATTTGGAGAATATTTTCCTGAGTGAGGTATCACAAACTCAGAAAGATAAGCAGGGGAAGTACTCACTCATTAGTGGACTTTAAACAAAAAACAAAGCATGTTCAAGCTGCAAACCACAATAACTGAACAGCTTGGGATCTGAAGCATCTTGGACAGGCACCTTGGAGCCCATTCCCTACAGAGGAACATCTGACCCAGTCTTGATATTAGGAAGAAGAAATTGCACTTGCCTGGTGTGGATACTGATCTAATCCACCTTGGGACCTTGGGACCTCCTGCCCTTGCTGGGGATGAGATAAGAAGATAGAGAGCAGAGAGAGTGACTGGGAGGGATGGGGCTGGTGGTGGAAGGGAGTTGGAACATGGGGATACATGGATAAAAAATGAGACTTTATTCTATAAAAATGAAAATAAAAAGGAAAATTTCCCATAGTATTGATATGTTCATCTACTATATGAGAGATCTTAAAGACCAGAGACATAAAAATATTTCTAGAATAACTAGAAGACAAATTAAGTAAACTAGATTATGTTGAAGGACTTGTGAATGAAAATCACTGTAGCTCGTGTATCTGTGCAATTCAATACCATATGAATTAATAGATAAGTAAACAAATGGAATATTTAGGATATGATTTTAGTATAAAACCTTGTTTGAAATTTTAAGAACCCTCTCAGCAAGTCTGGAAATATATAACAATTGAACTACTGAAAGAATTGATGAGTTTTAAGTTTCTCTGTGTTTGTTTAATTTTCCCAGTTTCTTGTCTGTGGAAGGAACCTCATCTGTGAGGAAACCTTTATTGTATCACTTTTCCTTTTTTCTGTTGTCAATCTTCACAGGCATTTTGTGAAATCACTTACTAATGAAACTTTTATTCATATCTCTATTTTAATATCTTCTATTGGAGCCCAAACAAAGCAATTGTGAAGATTCACACTCAACTTTGTAATAGTGCCATCTCTTTTAGTAACCCATTACCCTTGCTTCTGCCAACCTCTTGATAGTCTTAGAACTTCTGTCTCTTCCACCTTGGATCTGTGCTAAACTGAGTGGTGATTCCTGTGTTCTTTGATAACATTTCTAAAATACTAAGTTGTAAAAAAAGGTTAAAATCATAACTATCTGTTTTCTTTATCTTGTACAATAATACAAATGCATTATTGATTTTTCCATTTTGTCTGACATGGCTGATGAAGCAATCTCCTGGCCCTATATCCTCAATTAGTTGGATTTTTGGGACAGCTATAAAAGGATTTCCCCAAAACATACATTCAAGTTTGTGAGGACAATGAGCTTGATCAATACTTCTGGGAAGGGAGGTGTTCTCATTCCTCAAAAAACCTTTTCCCCATAAGTAAGTGTAATGCATTTTTCATGGCAATTGATAATACTCACTCCAAAGTAGATAATCTTATTGGAGAATAATAAACAAGTGTGCTTCCTAATAGGAATTTAAGATATTTTAAGGATATAGCACTTAGAACATTTGACAGCAGTGTTTTTTTTTTAATAAGGTAAATGGCTCCATATGTGTGTAAATTTTGCTACTTACATATTTATCAATATGAATAGAAAAGTGAAACACAAAAATAGGATTTTGATGTGTGTTAGGAAGCCTTTTGATTTACATATGGAATGTGTTAAATAAGCTTCTAGAATATGCTTTCTTTTCTCATATCTATATTTTATGTATATGCTCATTTTTCTTTGAGCATCTCACATTGCACCTTTTAAAATCAATTACATAACAGGCATCTCAGGATAATCCTGATGAAAAAAATTGTTTAAGCCTGGTAACTCTGGAGGCTGCTAACTAGTGTTAAGATGCATAACACGTTAGTCATGGATTCCTAGTTTGCATTGTATGTGAAAGTAGCAACTGTCTATTCTTCCACTTTGATCATAATGATAGCAAATAAAACTACTGTGTGTCATATATAAAATATGTACAATATCTAATGTGTACAAATATATTTATATGTGTGTGAATATGGAAATATTTAGGGTGAACAAATGAATTTGTAATTTTGAGGCTGACAAACTTAATGACAAGAATAATTAGAAAGAGTTTGAAGTTGTTTGCTGAATTTCTGGGCTTCTTGTACAATCCTGTGGTGAAAAGTTTCAAGACATCTCTTCACTAGTGCAAATGGTTATAGTAGTATGAAATAAAATAACTAAGAGTGAAATCTATGCTACTAAAACAACATTGAAACAGAGTTTCCTAACTTATAATGGGATGGTTCTTAGAGTCTTCTCACTGAATCATACTACGGACTTAATGTAAGTATTTCTGCCCTCTAAAGGAACAGTGGTTGGAGTCTTTGGGAGGTGATGAGGACAGAACACTTATGATAGGATTAAAGTAATTATAAGAAAAGAGATTGTATAGTTTGATTCTTTTGACTCTCAGCCAAATAAGGATACCAGAGGAGAGCCAGGAGGTAGGCCTTCAGCAGTCACTGGGTCTCTTGACATCTTAGGCTTGGACTTCCCATATCTACAACTCTAAGAAATGAATGTATGTTATTTGGGATATATGTCCTGTGTTTTTAATTCATATTGCCATGATAAAATGCCTTGTCAAAAAGCAACTTATAGGCGTACAGAATTTATTTCAATTTACAATTCCAAGTTACAGTTCTTCGTTGTGAGTAAGTCAAGGCAGAAACTTCAAATTGCTTGTCACATCACTTCTACAGTCAAGAGCAAAGAAAAAAATCAAATATGCTCACTTGCTTGTTTATAGCAGCATTATTCATAATAGCAAGAACCTGGAAACAACCTAGATACTCCTCAACTGAAAAATGGATTAATAACTGTGGTACATCTATACAATGGAGTATTAGTCAGCAGTAAGAAAAAATGTTACCCTAAAATTTTCAGGCAAGTGGATGGATTTGGAGAATATCCTCAGCTTGATTATTCCACTCATATAACTAGGAACTCCCGTCTAGGATATTACTCCCTTAAGTGGACTGCATCTTCTCATATCATCAATTACATTAATTTTGATAATCTTCCACAGACATCTCCACAGGCCAAATTAATGTAGACCATTTCTCATTGAGATTTCCCCCCCAGGAGATTTTAAGTTGTGTGCCATTGACAAAACTAACCATCACACAGCCTGAGCAGGCTAAGATATGAATTTATGTCAGAGTCACAGGTTATATTCTTGGGGTTATGATAGAACACTATAGACTTGATAGGGGACAAACACCAGAGTTGTATTCTCTTACCTTTCTGAAGCCACCATTAAGACATTATTATGTTTTCATAGCTGTGTTTCCTATAAAGGCTCTCACAGATATTACATTCATGGCATCTCCTAGATTCTGGCAGCTGTAGAGAATTGAAGGGTTTATTATCAGTGGTCCATTCTATGCATTCTTGCTTGATGTGCATTGGATATTTTATTATATTTAAATTAACCAAAGAAAATGTTTTTAGGAGAAAAGTAAATGTTTTGGAATCTAATTTTTCATGCCTCAAATTTCTAGTTAACTCAGAATCGCTAGAGTTGGTTGAGTTCATTTAAGAAATTCCAACTCCCCATCATTTTACTTATTGCTTTATTCTTTTGGTATTCAATGACTTTAAGAATCCAATCCAAACTTTAGTTAACTCATCCTGAGAGAATCTTAGGTGTTATACTTTGTCCTAAGATTTTAAATAAGCACTGTCTTGTTTAATCTGTAGAGCAAACAGAGACCTTTGGAGGTTACATGTTCATATTCCCTTTGAGTCCATTTTTTTAAAAGCAAATTCAGTGCTTTTGTCTATTCCTCTATAAGATAATCTTGGAAAGGTACCATTTCTCAAAACAGAAGAAAGCCAAATGTTAAGCTGTTGGTGACTGTGGTCTAAATAGCTAATTGATGATTGAACTCATAGCCATCTGAGAGCAGAGATGTGTCTTGGCCAGCCTTGGACAGGGTAGTAATCATGACAGAAGCAATAGTATTCTAGAGTTTGGCCTTGTCTGTGGGAATACAGTGGGTTCAAATGTCTGGGACCAGTTGAAGATAGGGGGGTGGAGATCTCACTACACAAAGATTCCTCAAACAGAGCTGCTCCCAAGAGAAGGTAATGCGGGGTGAGGGGTAAGCTTCTGTGAACAATTGGGTGGCCAGTTGCTTGTAGTATGTGCCAAACTCAGGATTTCTGTTTGTGGGAACCAGTTCCAGCTGTTAGTCATCTAGGATGGAGCCCACCCTGCAGAGGTGAAACAGGTGGGGACCAGAATGGGTGGGTAGTAGAGGCTAGAGACCATTCTCCCAGTCATGAATGGAGATCAGCCAAGTGTCAATGTGTGGGGAGTTCTTGGCTGTGGAGCTGGGTCCACTCTTGTTGGTAAATAAGCAGCTGTCTGTGAAAGATAACCACCATTCCTCTGAAATTGTTTTTCATTACTCCACCACAGCTGATATTCTCTATTCAGAGTCTTATACACTCACTTGATTCCTTTGGGAGTCACAGATTAATATTTAAAGCATAGTTAGCATTTACATTTTATATGACCTCAATATTTTTGGTTCACACAATATAAATGCTTTAACATTCTATCACCTTTCTCATGTAGAGATTTGAGGATCAATAAAACACTATACAAATGACCTCCTTGGTGTGTAATATAAGCAACCCTGGGAAGGAGTTGAAATGACATTGGATATCGGATTTTCAAAGCATGAAAAACCACTGATTAGTTATGCTAAACAGAGAAAGCAAGAGAAAGCCCATACTTCATAAGAACATCTTGGCTCCCTCACACTTTCTATTGTGTATTTGCTCATTATACTAAAATTCTTGACCAAAGATTCTGATGTGACTTTTTTTTTTTTTTTTTTTTTGCTACTGAATTTATACTCACCTGTAATTTTTTACTCTCTTTCTCTCTTTATATTCAGTTTTGGTCTTCATCTCTCATTGTATTTCTAACTCTCTTCAAATAACTTACCTTCTAAAAGGAATATTTAAAACCTAACACTTAAGATACATTTTGAACACTATTCTAGCCAAGCTAATAGAGGCTTGACTTTATTTAGTTGCCCAGGCACACTAGTATCTTCTTCTCTGATTTTATTTACTGTACCATTGTAGGGAGACTATGAGCATAACAGTGGTAGAGAAACAATACTAGGCACAGTCTATGGGTTTATCTTTATAAGATGAAAATACAAAGGAAGTACAATTTCTAAACGGGTTCCTTTAGAACCAAAGAAGAAGGAAAACATAAGAATTAAAAGAGAATGAAATTTTTGCCTGGCTTGTAATTAGACCCATGAATGCTCTCTTAGGACATCTCGATCCCACATCTTTGCTGGTTGAATGGTGGACTTTATGAAGATAGCAAATGCGAAGCAGGATTTTTCCCAAAATGGTCAATGTTCACATCTGCATGAGACAGAATTGAGCAGGGGCCAAATCCTCTGAATTACTCCTCATCTTACTCTTTGATGATATCATAATACACTTTGTCAGTGTTTGAAAGTTCTGATTTGTTGGACATCAATCCCCAAGAAAATTTCAATTTCTACTCTTAGAGTTAAGAGAAAAAAGCCCACAGCTTCAAAGTTAGCTATGCTGTCATTGTTTGTGTTATATTGGCTTCAGACATCTTGTGTTTCAGATTCAAAGGACATAGTTGTACAATGACAAAACTCAGGGTCAGTGAGCTGCTCAGCAGGCAAAGGCATTTACTATCAAGTCCCAGGATCTGAATTTTAGTGGAAAAAGAAACTGAGTGCAGAATATTGTCCTCGCCTCCATTTTATTTGATATGTGTGTGCATGCATAAACACACAGACACATGAGTGTGCACACACACATATTCACACATATTTAAATAAAATGTATGAATTATATTCCTTTTAAAAACTTTATATTTTGAGATCATAATATAAATATATCATTTCCCTCTCTATATTCCCCTTTGACATCCTCCCATATATCTTTCCTTGTTGTCTTTTAAGTTTATGCCCTCTATTTTCATTAATTATTGCTGCATATATACGTGTGTATATTTTTAATACAATAGTAAAGACTGTTCATTTTGCATAATGTTATTTGAATGTATGTTCTCAGACTATTTTCTATCTGATAGCTAACTGATGTGCTTTTCCCTAGGGAGACTATATTTCGCAGCATTCCTTAGTTGCCTGTATTTTTTGCATGTGCCCATGCACACATACTGACAGTATGTAACCAAATATGTAGTACTTTTTTTCTTCTTCTTTATTTATTTTGTACTTATCAAGAAAAACAGTAAAATGAATTTAAAATGCTGATAAGTTAACAATAACTATAAAGAGGATAAAAATCATAAGCATGGCTTATCAAGGGTAATAATGCAAATAAGATTGCTATACATACATTTACTTTGTGTTCAGCTTTCCCTCTGAATTTTTCTTTTCCATCCCTGTATATCCTTATTCAAGGTCCCTTCCCCCTCCTGCCACATAAGACCATTTTTTCTTCTCCACAACTCCCCATCCCATCCCTGGGCAGGGAGCAGACAGTTCTATGGTCCCACTGATCCAATAATGCTTAGTTCAGGCTCCATTCCTGGCAAATCCAGTTTTGTCCCCCCTCCCTCAAGAGTGAGTCAGGTGTTCCTATAGTTGGAGTGGGATCCAAAGGGTCAGTCAGGGTGTCTCTGATCCCAAGCTGCTCAGTGGTTGTGGTTGGCAGCTTGGACATGCTTTGGTTTTTTTCTTGTTTGTTTGCTTACAGAACACTAATGAGTGACTACGTCCCCTGCTTATCTTTCTGAGTTTGTGATACCTCACACAGGAGGGTATTCTTCAAGTCCATCCATTTGCCTGTGAATTTTAGGATATCATTTTTTCTTACTGCTGAGTAGTATTCCATTCTGTAGATGTACCACAGTTTGTCAATCCATTCTTCAGTTGAGGGACATCTAGGTTGTTTCCAGGTTCTTGCTATTACATATAATGCTGCTATGAACATAGTTGAGCTAATACCTTTGGAGTGTGAATGTGCCTTTTTAGGGTATACACCCAGAAGTGGTATTGCTGGGTCCTTGGTAAGATTGATTCAAAATTTTCTGAGAAACCGCCATATTGCATTCCAAAGTGGTTGAACAAGCTTACACTCCCACCAATAATGGATGAGTGTTCCCCTTGCTCCGCATCCTCTCCAACATAGGCTGTCATCTGTGCCTTTTGTCTTAGCCAGTCTAACAGGTGTTAGGTGGTATCTCAAAGATGTTTTGATTTGCATTTCTCTGATGGCTAAAGATGATGAGCACTTTTTCAGGTGCCTTTCAGCCATTCGTAGTTCCTCTGCTGAGAATTCCCTTTTTAGATCTGTATCCCATCTTTTGATTGGGTTATTCAAGGTTTTGGGCTCTAGATTCTTGAGCTCTTTATATATCTTAGACATCAGTCCTCTATCACTTGTAGGGCTGTTGAAAATCTTTTCCCATTCTGTAGGCTGTCGTTTTGTCCTATTGACAGTGGCCTTGGCTTTACAGAAGCTTCCTAGCTTCCGGAGATCCCACTTTTTGATTGTTTGTCTTAGTGTCTGTACCACTGGTGTTATATTTAGGAAGTGGTGGCCTGTGCCAATTTGTAGAAGTGTATTTC
Organism: Sigmodon hispidus; assembly: GCA_004025045.1. Taxonomy (NCBI): domain Eukaryota; kingdom Metazoa; phylum Chordata; class Mammalia; order Rodentia; family Cricetidae; genus Sigmodon; species Sigmodon hispidus. The sequence continues at coordinate 2,238 of PVIH01014248.1, read as the reverse complement.
CCACTTTCTTTTCTATCAAGTTCAAAGTGGCTGGGTTTATGTGGAGGTCTTTAATCCACTTGGATTTGAGTTTTGTGCAGGGTGGCAGGCTTGGATCTATTTCCATTTTTCTACACACTTCAATCCAGCTATGCCTACACCATTTGTTAAATATACTATCTTTTTTCCATTGAATGTTTTGGGCCTTTTTGTCAAAGACAGGTGTTCATAGGTTTTTGGGTTAATGTCTGGATCCTCAATTCTATTCCATTGGTCCACAAGTCTGTTTTTATGCCAGTACCAGGCTGTTTTTATTACTGTAGATCTATAGTATAACTTGAAGTCAGGGATGATGATACCTCCTGAGGTTCTTTTGTTGAGTAAAATTGTTTTGGCAATCCTGGATTTTCAGTTATTCCAAATGAAATTGAGTATTGTTCTTTCACGGTCCAAAAAATATTATGTTGGGATTTTGATGAGCAGTGCATTGAATCTGTAGATTGCCTTTGGTAGAATTGCCATTTTTACTATGTTGATCCTACCAATCCAGGAACATGGGAGAGCTTTCCATTTTCTGATATCCTCTTCAATTTCTTTCTTCAGTGTTTTAAAATTTTTGTCAAATAGGTCTGTTACTTCTTTGGCTGTTACTTCTGTTACTCCAAGGTATTTAATACTATTTGCAGCTATTATGAAGGGTAATGTTTCCCTTATTTCTTTTTCAGCTCTTCTATATTTAGTGAATAGAAGGGCTACTGATTGCTTTGAGTTAATCTTGTATTCTGCTACATTGCTGAAGGTGTTTATCAGAAGTAGCAGTTCCTTGGAAGAATTTTGTGGGTCACTTATGTATATAGTCATATCAACTGCAAATAGAGATAGCTTCATTTCTTTTTTTCCAATTTGTATGCCCTTAATCTCTTTTCATTCCCTTATTGCTTTAGCTAAAACTTCGAGAACTATGTTGAATAGATAAGGGGAGAGAGGACATCCTTGTCTAGTTCCTGACTTTAGTGGGATTTCTTTGAGTTTTTCTCCATTAAGTTTGATACTGGCTGTCGACTTCTTGTAAGTCACCTTTATTAAATTTAGGTATTCTCCGTGCATTCCTGATCTCTCCAGGGCTTTAATCATAAAGGAGTGTTGGATTTTGTCAAAGGCTTTTTCCGCATCTAAGGATATGGTCATGTGGTTTTGTTGCTTTAGTTTGCTTATATGATGGATAACATTTACAATTTTTTGTATGTTAAACCAGCCCTGCATTTCTGGGATGTAGCCTGCTTGGTCGTGGTGAATGATATTTTTTATACATTGTTGTATACGGTTTGCCAAAATTTTGTTGAGAATTTTTGTATCAATATTCATGAAGGAAATTGGTCTGTAATTCTCCTTCTTTGTTGTGTCTTTGAGTGGCTTGGGTATTAGGGCAATTGTGGCCTCATAAAAGGAATTTCGTAATATTCCTTCAGTTTCTACTGTGTGAAATAGTTTGAGGAGTAACGGTAGTAATTCTTCTTTGAATGTCTGGTAGAATTTGGCACTAAAGCCATCTGGACCAGGGCTTTTATTTTTGGGGAGGTTTTTAATGACAGCTTCAATTTCCTTAAGTGTTATAGGCCTGTTTAGGAAATTAATCTGATCTTCATTTAATTTTGGTAGATGGTACCTGTCCAGAAAGCTTACATTTCTTCTAGGTTTTCCATTTTTGTGGAATACAGATTTTCAAAATATGATCTGATAATTCTTTGTATTTCCTGGGGGTCTGCTGTTATGTCCCCCTTTTCATTTCTCATTTTGTTGATTTGAACACTCTCTCTCTGTTTTTCGATTAGTTTGGGTAAGGGCTTATCTATCTTGTTAACTTTCTCAAAGAACCAACTCTTAGATTCGTTGATTCTTTGTATTGTTCTTTTTGTTTCAATTGTATTGATTTCAGCTCCAAGTTTGATTATTTCCTGCCATCTACTCCTTCTAGGTGAGTTCGCTTCTAACTGTTCTAAGGCTTTCAGATGCGCTGTTAGGTCTCTAGTGTGGGATTTCTCAAGGTTTTTCATATAAGTGTCTAGCGCTATGAATTTTCCTCTTAAGACTGCTTTCATTGTGTCCCACAAGTTTGGATACATTGTAGATTCATTTTCATTGAATTCTAGGAAGACTTTGATTTCTTTCTTAATTTCTTCCTTGACCCAAAGATGGTTCAGCTGATTGATGTTAAGTTTCCATGAGTTGGTAGGCTTTCTTTGGGTTTTGATGTTGTTG
>PVIH01014247.1:9323-54781 GCA_004025045.1 Sigmodon hispidus | reverse complement strand
CATTATTGGGTCAGTGGGACCATAGGACTGTCTGCTCCCTGCCCAGCGAAGGGATGGGGAGTTGCAGAGAAGAGAAATGTCAAGATGTGTTGGGAGGGGGAAGGGACCTTGAATGAGGATATACAGGGATGGGAAAAAAAATTTCAGAGGGAAAGCTGAACACATAGTAAATATATGTGTAGCAATCTTATTTGCATTATCACCCTTGATATGCCATGCTTATGATTCTTATCCTGTTCATAGTTATTGTTAACTTTTCCTCATTTTAAATTCATGTTACTTTTTTTGTTAAATACAAAATAAAGAAGGAAAAAAAACATAGCTAGGGTCTTTTAAAAAGTAATTTTTACACACACACATACATATGTATACATATATACATAAAATATATCTAAAGTATATATATATATATATGGGAGAGTGTGTATACAAGACAAATGTGTATACAATCATGTGTGTGAACATGTGCCTGCTATGTCATGCATTTGAAAGTCAGAGCACAGCGTTTGGTATTATGCTTGCCTTATACCATGTAGAAATCAGGGTCTTTCTTCTGATTTGTCTTTATGGTGTATATTCCAGTCTACCTGACTTATAAACTTCCATGCTATTTTCTTGTTTCCACCTCTTAGTGAAGGAATTCTGAGATTACATATTTATATCACCCTGTCAGATCTTACATGGCTGAATTCTAGAGTTCCAAACTTAAGTCATCAGGCTTGAGTAACAAGGGATTTATCAGCTGATCCATCTCCCTAGCCACAAATAGTGTATTTCATTCTTATATAAAGGGTTTTCCAGTTCTGTCTTGAATTACTTGCATCAGAATTATTTATGATGTTTATTTAAAATGTAGTTTCCTGTGCTCTAAATATCATGAACCAGAAACTGAGGGGCTCACCAGGAGTCTGAGTTTTGTTAAGGACTCTAATTGAATCTTTAATACACTAATATAACTGAACCCTGACCATTTGTTATTTAGATACTCTGAAAGACAACGCTGAGAAAACTTACTGTGTTTGAGTTTGTAATTAGGTATTTACATCCAGGCAAATCTGCTGTTGGTACTCAAATAATATGTGCTGTTGACTAACTTTTCTCTGTCAGTTCAGAATAGTAAAGTGAGTACCCCAAACAGAAAATTTAAAAATCACAAAATTGAAGTTATTTTATTTTTAAAATGCAGTTACCTGTTTATACTGTAATCAAAAGCATAGCAACATTCCCTGCCTTACCCAAAATGACACAATATTGGGGATTTGCAGGATTATATTATTTATATTTTAGACATAGAATCTCACTATGTAGAATTGGTTGGCATGGAACTTGCTATGTATTACCAAGGTTGTCCTCAAACTCAGAAATGCACCTACCGCTGCTTCCCCAGTGCTAGGATTAAAAACATGCACCATAGCCCCCGTTAACTATAATATTGTTTTTCATAAGCTCAATCATCATTTCAGTGATCTTACAATGAGTAAAAGTAAATGAAAAATAGAAGTGCTTACTGGTAAAAATGTGATTCTCAGGAAAGAGCAATAAAATTCATAATGTTCTGCCTTCTTTAGTGTTAACATTATATTAATTAATAGTTGAGCTAGTTCTATCACATGGGAGTAAAATCATAGCATGACTGGCAGAGAAAGATAACTTGATGTGATATAGAAGATGGAAGCAATATGCCAACTGGCACTGTTAGGAAAAAATATGGTAGGCTATGAACAGGCTACAGTCAGCAGGAAAGCAGCTAACCAGTTGACATTCCAATCCCAAGCACCTGAACAACCTTCCCATGGCCAGTCCTCCCCCACAACCCCACTGACTACTTAAGTACAGGTGCAAATCACACCAGTTGGAGAAACAGCAAACTTTAAAGCCACAAGTTTAAACTACAGCATTTGAAAGAAACAGCACAGGCACAGGCCCAAGCCACACCAGTGGAAGAAAAGAAGAGCAAATGTTGGCCAGTGTAAGAATATATTCAACAACCAAAAAAAGCAATATAGTAACCCAGAACCCAAAATCCTACAACAGCAAAACCTGAACATTTCAATGCAGCTGAAACACAAGAAAAATAAAATTACTTTAGGAAGATGATAGAGGCTCTTAAAAACTAAAAATTATCTTAAAGATGTCAAAGAAAAGACCAACAAAAATTGGAAAAACTCAATAAATTTCTTAAAGTAAGCAAAGAAGTACAAAAAAAATCAAGGAAATGGTTCAAGACTTGAACACTGAAATAGAAACAGTAAAGAAATCACAAACTGAGGGAATTATGGAAATGGAAAAAACTGAGGAAGTGAACATCACCAACAAAATACAAGAGGTGGAAAAGAAAATCTCAAGCATTGAAAATACAATAGAGGAAATAGAGTCATCACTCAAGGAACATGTTAAATACAACAAATTCTTAACACATAACATCCAGAAAAGACAAAACCTAAGAATAATATGGATAGAAGAAGTTAAAGAAGAATCAAGCTGAAAAGCACAGAAAGCATTCAATAGAATCATAGGAGAAAACTTTAACAACCCAAAGAAGGACTTGCCTATAAAGATATAAGCAGCTTACAGAATGGGATACCACATAATAATCAAAACATAAAATATGCAGAATAAAGGAAAAAATTTTAAGAGCTACAAAGGAAAAGTAACATATAAGGGCAGACCTATAAAAATTATCTCTTGATTTCTCAGTAGAAACTCTTAAAGCCAGAAGGTCCAGGACAGATGTTTTACAGATACTAGGAAAACATGGATGTAAGAACAGACTAATATACTCAGTAAAACTTTCAATAAAGCTAGACAGAGACAAGATATTTTATGACAAAATTAGATTTAAACAATACTTATCCACAAACCCAGTACTACAGAAAGTACTACAAGGAAAATTTCAACCCAAGCAACTCAGTTACATCCATGAAAACACAGGAAATTGATAATTTCACAACAGAAAATCCAAGCAAGTGAAACATACACACTACTATTACTTCCACCAAAATAAAAATAACAGGAATTAACAATCACTGGTCAATAACATACCTTAGTATTAGTGGAATCAATTTGCCAATAAAAAAGACACAGGCTAACTGAATGAATATGGAAACAGGATCCATGCTTCTGTTGCATACAAGAAACACTACTTCAGAGTAAAGAGGTGGGAAAAGACTTTCCAATAAAATGGACCTAAGAAGCAAGCCAGTATAGCTATGCTAATATATAACAAAATAGACTTCAAACTAAAATAAATCAAAAGAGATCAGAAAAGACATTACATATTCATCACAGGAAAAACCCACCAATATGAAGTTGCAATCCTGAACATCTATGCCCCAATTACAAGGGCATCCACATATGTAAAAGAAACATTACTAAAGCTTAAATTTCACAATAAGCCCCACATACTAATAGTGGGAGACTTCAACTCTCCACCTTCACTGATGGACACATCTGCCAGACAAAAACTTTACAGAGAAATAAGGGATCTGATATATATGGAAATATATATATATATATATATATATGCAATATATAAAAAATATACCTTTTTCTCAGCACCCCATGGAACTGTCTCTGAAATTGAACACATACTTAGTTATAAGGCAAATATTAACATATACAAAAAAACAGAATAACCCCCTGTATTATATCAGACCACCAAAGTCTACAGTTAGAGTTCAACAACAACACAAACCAGAGAAAGCCTACAAACTCATGGAAACTGAAAAACTCTCAACTGGACCACCTTTGAATCAAGAAAGAAGTAGAGAAAGAAATTGAAAAAAAAAGAAAGAAAGAAATTGAAGGCTTTCTGGAATTTAATTAAAATGAATCCACAACATACCCAAACTTATGGAACACAATGAAAGCAGTGCTAAGAGGAAAGTTATAGTACTAAATGACTACATAAAGAATTTTAAGAAATCACTCAAAGCAATGTAACAGCACACCTGTAATATCTAGAAGAAAAAGAATCAAACTCACCCAGAAGGAGTAGAAGGAAGGAAATAATCAAACTCAAGGCTAAAACAATAAATTGAAGCACTACAAAAAAAATCAATGATGCAAAGACTTTGCTCTTTGAGAAAATCAACAAGATAGACTAACCACTCTCCAAACTAACAAAAAAGCAGCGAGAGAATATACAAATAACAAACTCAGAAATGAAAAGAGGGGTGTAACAGACACTGAAAAAAATCCAGAGAATCATTAGGTCATACATTAAATATCTGTACTCTACAAAATTAGAAAACCTAAAAGAAATGGACAATTTTCTGGATAGGTATCACTTGCCAAAATTAAATGAAGACCAAATAAACCACTTAAATGAACCTACAACCCTAAGAAAACAGAACCAGTTATTATAAGTCTCACAACAACAAATTCCCAGGGCCATATGGTTTTTAGTGCAGAATTCTACCAGAGTTTCAAGTAAGAACTAATACCAATACTCCTCAAATTGTTGCACACAATAAAATCAGAAGGAACATTGCCAAACTCTTTTTATAAGGCTACACTCACCCTGATACTCAAGCCATTTAGACACGACAAAGTAAGAGAATCATAGACCAATCTCCCTCATAAACATTCATGCAAAATACTCAATTAAATTCTGGCAAACTCAATTCAAGAACATATCAAAAAAAAAAAAATCGTCGACCATGATCAAGTAGACTTGATCCAAGAGATGCAGGAATGATTCAACATACAAAAATCTGTCAATATTATCCACCATGTAATAAACCTGAAAAAAAAGCACATGATCATCTCATTAGATGCTGAAAAAGCCTTTGAAAAAATCCAACACACCTTCTTGAAAAATGTCTTAAATTAAGGATTCAAAGTAACATAACTAAATATAATAAAGACAATATACAGCAAGCCAACAGCCAATATCAAACTAAATGGAGAGATACTAAAAGCGACCCCAATAAAATCTGGAATAAGACAAGGCTACCACTCTCTCCATATCTATTCAATACAGTACTCATTGTCCTAGGCAGATCAATAAGACAACAAAAGGAGATCAACAGGATACAAATTAGGAAGAAAGATATTAAACTTTCACAATTTGCAGATGTAATGATAGTATACATAAGTGAGTCCTTCAGCAATGTGGTAAGATATAAGATTAACTCAAAGCAATCTGTAGCCCTCCTATATACAAATAATAAACAGGCTGAAAAAGAAATTTGGGAAACATTACTCTTTACAATAGCCACAAAAACATAAAATACTTTGGGTAATGATAACCAAACAAATGGAGTCCTGTATGACATGAACTTTAAGTTTTTAAAGAAAGAAATTGGAGAAGATATCAGAAAATATGAAGATCTTCTATGTTCGTGGATATGTAGGATCAACATAGTAAAAATGGCAGTCTTACCAAAAGCAACATACAGATTCAATGCAATCCTAATGAAAATCTGACACAATTCTTCAAAGACCTCAAGAGAACAATACTCAACTTCATATGGAAAAAAAGCCTTAGACTGAGAAATAAATCTTGTTTAATAAAAGAACTTCTGGAGGCATCACCATTCTTGACTTTAAGCTATACTATAGACTATAGTAATAAAAACAGCTTGGTATTGACATAAAAACAGACATGTGGATTAATGGAATTGCATTGAAGACACTGACATTAATCCACATACCTATGAACACTCATTTTTGATAAAGAAGCCAAAATATACAATAGAAGAAGGAAAACATCTTCCATAAATGGTGCTGGCACAATTGGATAGTGGCATGTAGAAGAATGCAATATATCCACATCTCTTGCCCTGCACAATACTCAAGTCCAAGTGAATCGAAGACCTGAATGTAAACCTAGCTACACTGAACCTAACAGAAGAGGAAGTGGGAAGTAGTCTTGAACACATTGGTACAGGAGAACACTTTCTAAATATAACACCAGTAGCACAGACACTGAGAGCAACAATTAATAAAAAGGAACTCCTGAAACTGAGACACTTTTGTAAGGCAAAAGACATGGGCAATAAGACAATACAATAGCATAGAGAATAGAAAAATATCTTCACCAACTTTATATCTGGCCAAGGGCTGATCTCTAAAATAGATAAAGAACTCAAAAAACTAGACATTAAAGTGCCAAATAATCCAATTCAAAATGTGGTACAGTTGTAAACAGAGTATAATCAACAGAAGAATCTCAAATAGCTGAAAGACACACAAAGAATTGCTCAACATTCTTTGCCATCAGGGAAATGCAACAAATCAAATGAACTCTGAGATACCATCTTATACCTGTCAGAATGGCAAACATAAAAAACACTGATGACAACCTTTGTTGGAGGTGATATGCAGTAAAGAGAACACGTCTCCATTATTGGTAGGAATATAAACTTGTACAGCCACTCTGGAAATCAGTATGCCAGTTTCTCAGAAAACTGGGAATCAATCTACCTCATTAACCAGCAATAACACTCTTGTGCATATACCCAAAGGATGCACATTCATACCACTTGGTCATTTGATCACCAATGTTCATAGCAGCATTATTTATAATAGCCAGAACCTGGAAACAGTCTAGATAGCCCTCAACCAAAAACGTGCTAAAAAGATATTGTGGTACATTTATACAACGGAATACTACACAGTAGAAAAAAATGACAACCTGAAATTTGTAGGCAAATGATTGGAACTATACAAAACATCCTGAGTGAGGTAACATAGACCCAGAAAGACAAAAATGGTATGTACTCACTCAAAAGTAAATATTAGACTTTAAACTTTATATATAGGATAACCAGGCTACAATCTAGAACCCCAGAGCAGCCAGATAACAAGGACTCTAAGAGAGACATCCATGGATTTCTCTAGAAAGGGGAAATAGATAAGGTCTCCTCAGTAAATCGATAAGGTCTCCTCAGTAAATCTGAAGCATGAGGGGCTAAGGGAAAGTGGGAAGAGAACAGGACAGAATGGGATGGCTGAGTTGGGGTAGGAACAGAAAAGGAGTACAATGAAATAGATATCAATATCTTGATACAGGGAGCAATTTGGGGGTTAGGGAAAAACCCGGTTCTAGGGAAATACCCAAGAATCCACAAACATGACTCCAGCTAAGACTCTGAACAATAATGTAGAGGGTGCCTGAGCTGGCCTTCTCTTGAAATAAAATTGATGACCACCCTAATTGTCATCACAGAATGTTCATCCAGCAACTGATGGAGCAAGATGCAGAGATCCACAGCTAAGCACTGTATCAAGCTTCCAAGTACAGTTCAAGAGGGGGGAGGAGAGATTATATGAGCAAAGGGGTCAAGATCATAATGAGGAGACCTACAAAGACAGCTGACCCAAGCTATTGGGAGCTCACTGAATCTGGACTGATTGTTGGGGAACCTGCTTGGGACCAAATTAGGCCCTCTGAATGTGAATGACAGCTGTGTGGCATGGGCAATTTGTGAGGTCTCTAGGAGTAGGACCATAGTGTATTCCTAGTGCATAAACTGGCTTTTTGGAGTCCATTCCCTATGAAAGGACATCTTGCTCTGTCTTGATTGTTGGGGTAAGGGCTTGGTACTGCCTCAACTTGATATGCCAGATGGTATTGACTCTCCCTGGGAGTCTTTACCCTCCCTGAGAAGTTAATGGGTGTGGTGTGGAGAAAAGGGCAGAGAGGGGAAATAGTGGTTGGTATGTGAAAAAAAAAACTTTTAAATAAAAAATAAAATAAAACATTTTAGGTACTTAAGTCAGTGACATTAAATTGTATTCATAATATTGTGAAAATATAAAAATCCATTCCCTGGACTTTTCTTCACCCATAAGCAATTGCTAGCTGCTAGGACAGGAATGGACAACATTCTCTGAGTGTGTAGCCCTGATAATTTTACTATTCTGTAGTGAAAAATGACACATTCAAGAATATTTGGGCTATGCAAATCAGTCTTGATGGATCAAAAGAAAGATACAAAGATGTATGAATAGAGAAGGGGATATGGATCTAGGAACAATTTGAGGAGGAGTGAGCATATTACCAAACATATACAAAACTCTCACATAAATAATAAAAATTAAAAATATTATTTAAATTAAGTCAAATTTATTCATATATTCTTTTGGTGTTATCTTTAAGAAAGCATTCCAAAATCTTTTTTTTATTTTTTATTTAATTTTTTTCCAAAATCTTATTTAATGATGATCTACCCCGTGTTTTCTTTTAATACTTTTATAGCTTTAAACCTTGTATTTAAGTCACTCCATGTTTTATGATAAGTGAAAGAAAATGTCATGTAATTATACATACAGTGTTTGTTCTTAATTATAATCAGTCTTTAATAATTATTTAATAGTGTCACATTTACTCATATAATCATTTGCTTATATACTTCTGATTTTACTAAAGTTTGTATCCATCTATGAAATATCTTGTTTATTTCTATAACTATTTCCTCATTTATCAGTTACCAAATACTATTCAAATGGCTTCATAAATGCTTATGTTTAGCATAAGCAGGGAATTACATTTACAGAATGTAGACTTCTTAGTGTCTTCTCTTTTCCCACATATTATTATTACTAATTGTCCTAACATATAAGATATAGACTATTAGCATTTTATTTATAACATTACTATAAAGAAAAGGTATGATCATAAACATATTTATAACAATTGTATTCAGTAAAATAAATATCAAAGCTGATGTTTTGCTTGGCACATTCCCCACAAGAATGATAGATGAGTGCCAACTCAAGTACAGGCATGAGAAACCTTTCAAATGGTTATTCATAACCCCACAACACTGTAGATGATTGATGTAGCCATTGTTTTCCCCTATTGCTGGCCACCACACACTTAGTCTAAGGGATTCAGGTGTGTCAAGCTAGACCTAAACTGAAATCCTACTTCCTTCAGTCTAGCTTCCATGGTACCAGAAAATATTATGCAAGTTCTCAAGGAAGGAAAACAATTAATAGTCCTACTGAGCTGCAGCACTTTCACATCACAACAATGGCCAACATGGTCAGATACCCACAAAATCAAAATAAGTGGTTGTCATTATTTGGATAGTAACCAACAGCTAATTGTACTTAAACACCACTCAAAAGTAAGAAAATGACACTTGGTATGGAAACCTAGTCAACTTGCTGGAGCTAGTGAGGTCATACATATACTACTTAGAAATGAATCTACTTCTGCCACTTTGCTGGACTATAATTTGCTATAATTCCTAACTATATCCTGTATCTTTTCCTGATACTGACAGATAAGTCTAACTGCCAACCCTCAACAAAGAAATTTATCTTTACAGCAAATGGAGGCCATTGCAGAAAGCCATAACTGAGCATAGTACAGAGATGATGTCCAGCCCCACTGGAACATTTGTATTACAACTCATACATTTATGGCTCAGGAAATATCATGAAAGAGGAGGTAGAAAGACTGTAAGAGCCAGAAACAAAGATGTGTCTTGTTAAAGTTAGTTCAAGAAATGGCTGCATAAATAAGACCAGAGCAATGGCAATATCAGTGGGCATATTTAGGTGGAAGTGGAGAAATTTCGCAGAGACTCTCCCTTAGACACTGAACTATAAGTAACTATTGACTGCTGAGAGAAGGATAATTAGCCTCTCTCAAGGATTAGCCCCTTGAGTTGACCAATGTACAGTGGAGAGTCTTGAAACCATATACACACAAACAAAAAAAGTAAACTCAGAAAGTTACATTATATCAGTCCATTATATATAATATAATACAATGTAATATAATATATAAAATATATAATGAGTACATATATATATATATATATCCAAGGAAAAAGAATATCAGTTTGAGAATGGTGAGAGCATATAGCAAGAGTTGGAGATAGGGTACATAGGAACATTTCGAAAAAGGAAAGGGAATGAAGAAAGTGATGTAATTCTATTTTAATTAAACATATATAAAAATTAAAAAAATAATGGGCAAAAGTACTTGGCTCAAAAGCCTATGAACTCAGTTTGACTACTCTAACCAGTGGTGGAAGGAAAGACTCAGCTCCTGAAAACTTTGCCTATGTACCCAAACACACATCACACATGCAAACATATAATACATACACTAATATACAAATGAATACAAATACAGTGCATATACAATAATAAAAAATAAATATATAAATAAAATTTAAATAATTTAAAACCATAGTAACATAGCCAAATAATACTACTAAAGATGGTATAATAGAAAACAAAATTTTCCAGAAAAGCTCTATGCAACCCTGAAATACTGTTGCTATTATCTCTTTACCAGTTATCTCTATATATCTGAATTATATGTGTATACGTCTATGACATATCTTTACTGGCTTACTTTTATTTTTGATGAAATCACAGTTCATGTGCACTGACCTAATGATTAACTTCTAAAATAGATATATGATTGCATAGTAATGTGAAATGATAGACTGTGTAATTTATATCTATCACAAAACTGCCATTTGGACAGTGATAATGCTCTTCCATTTGTATGGGAGGAAAAAGATTAGTTACCCAATCTTCAATTCAATATGTCAACTAAGGCCAGCAAGTAGAGACAATGAGTAAAGGCATTCTTTGTCCAGCCCTGACCCCCACCCCTGACAACTTAAAAAAAAAGCAACTCCCACAAGTTGTCCTCTTACATCTGCATGTTTGTTTTGTCTTTTGTAACACACACAGACACACATACATACACACACACACACACACACACACACACACACACACACACACCAGAACTAGGAAACAACCTAGATGTCACCCAACCAAAGAGTGGATAAAGAAAATGTGGTATATATACACAATGGAGTATAACTCAGCTGTTAAAAAAAGAAAAACAATGAATTTATACTTTAAAAAAAAATTCAAACTGACCCTTCGAACCCCTTTCCAACTATAGGAACACCTGACTCACTCTTGAGGGAGGGGAGACAAAACTGGATTTGGCCAGGAGTGGAAACTGATCCAAGCATTATTGGGTCAGTGGGACCATAGGACTGTCTGCTCCCTGCCCAGGGAGGGGATGGGGAGTTGCAGAGAAGAAAAATGACCAGATGTGGTGGGAGGGGGAAGGGACCTTGAATAAGGATATACAGGGATGGAAAAAAAAATGGAAAAAAAAATTCAGAGGGAAAGCTGAACACAAAGTAAATATATGTGTAGCAATCTTATTTGCATTACCACCCTTGATAAGCCATGCTTATGATTCTTATCCTCTTTATAGTTATTGTTAACTTTTCCGCATTTTAAATTCATTTTGCTGGTTTTTTGATAAATACAACATAAAGAAGGAAAAACAATAAACAGAAAAAAACTTCAAATTCATATTTCCTCCTTTGAAAATGATAATGCTTATTAGAATCTAATCACCAATTGTGTGAGCAGTCTGTCTGTCATACAGCAAATTCAGGGAAGCAGGGAGGTGGTCATAATTACATAGTCTTAGTTACATAACTAATGATTCTATTTCTATGGGACAAGCTTTGTGTCTTTTTTCATTGTAAGTAGGTATGGTGCTTTATGAAAGCATGCAAGAGTATCTTTAACACACACACCACTTTTTAGGACAGCCATTTCTGAAAAGCCATCCCAGTGCATATATCAAGATCTTGACTCTATAATTTGCCATTCATCTTCAACCTGCAATATCTGAAATTGCTCCACGTCTTTTAGGCTGGTGGATGTTTTTAAGGATTTATAAGTAATTTAATGTTTCTGTTCATTCCCTTCCCCACTAGATTTAGAAGCTCAAGGCTACTCACCTAGCTAAGGATCAGCATCAACTAGGGATTCTTGTCTTATGTTTCTCACCTAATAATATTGATTCTACAAGCTGAACTCTTTTAACTTTTCTTTTAGGGTTCTTGATTCAATAATGACATTTTATATTTTTCATCAACTATGCTTTATCTTTTTAGACATTATATATCTTGAATATGCTGAAAAGATTTTCCCACCTCATGAAGTTTCCTAGAGCTGGACAATTTTCTTTTTCACATTTGTAATGAGGTTTTAAAACAAAGGACAATTTTCATTCCCAGTACTGATGTGGGATTATATGACATACAGACAACAGATACACATCTGCCTTAATGAATCGAGATGTGACTGTGGAAATTTACATCTTTCTTTGTTTGCTCCAAATAAATAAGCCAATATAAAGGTTGCTTTCTCATTCCTAACCAACCAACAGCTGTTCCAGCAGTAGTTGGCACTAACTGGTATCCTTGCTGACATTTTCAGAGGCATAGCCAAAGGGTAAATGAACCTACAATTTAGCATAGACTATTTCCATGACAGGTGTGCCTACAAAAGAAGTTCAGGATCATTTGAGAGGATTTGTATAGGAAACACAACACAGCTGCTAAGACTTGCTAGTCCTGAGGAAAGACTCTTCTCTCTCCAAAACAGTCAATTTGATCACTTTTAGGAGTCATAATCTACACTGAAAGAATAGCAGCTCCTTTTAGAAAGAATAAAATAATAATAGAATATAGTGTAATATAAAATGGGCTTGTGTTGCTATTACAAAATAGAAAAGTTCTTTCACTGCAGTGAGGTAAATTACCATGATATACCTGTACCAGGAATATGAATGGAACAATTCATGTGTAAAGATACTTTTAAAACATGAAGCTCTCTTGTGAAAGGAGTATCATTTTTAAAGCATAAGCAGGAAGGATTTTTCAACAACGACTCTTTTTCTCAGAGTAATGTTGCATACAAACTGAAGATTGCCTCTTCTATTGAATTGCATAATGAAAAATCAATCAGTTTAATGGTTGACAAACTTTGACATTCCAATAAAAATGTTGCTGGTATTTTCATAAAGACCTGTAGGCAAAAACGAGATTTCATGACTTTAATTTATGCAACAGCAAATGTCTGCCAAAACATTGTACAAATGACTGTATAATGAGGCAATAATAACCAAAGGAATCAAGGGAAAGGAACAGAGGCCAAAATTCCTCAGAATTTGCAGATTATAGAATGTATCAGCAAAACTGACCAAAGTTAAAAAAGAAATCTCCTACTCCCATGATAGTTGATTTTTAGAAATAATTTGCTGGATTACCTTGACTTTTACACCTTACCCCCAACACAGTTTAAGATTTATTATCTTTCTTCATTTATATTTGGCTGTGCTGTATCTTAGATGAGTTCATGTGTGATCTTTATGAACCAATCCTCAGGGAGCAAGAGTAGCACTGTCAGTATTACTCATCTTATATAAAACTGACTGCTTTGATACTGACAGTATGGCCAAACATGGTATAGAGTTTATGAGTAGTCTGAATAAAACTTTTTCTATTTATTTCAGAACTTCATGAAGCTTAAAAATACTTACAAGGGAGAAACTATAAAGGTGTCAATGGATCTATGTTAGAGGAACATGAAAGGAGAGTCGTGGAAAGGGTACTTCTCTGATTGTTTTTATTATGCAGTGCAGTGGAAGAGGTGATCTTTACCTTGCATCAAACGTACTAACTGACTAGGGGCCAGGATTAGTTAGAATAATTGATGATACAGTATTTAAGCAATGGAAATGGAAGCAAAGAAGAATTGTAAGTTAAAGTATATTCAAGATCTCAGTGGTAATTTTGTGAATGTTGATGTGTGCAAGGAGAAGGCAGAGGAAACGAAGAAATCTTTAAGGTGGCCATAAGACCCTATTGCTGAAGACATCACATACTTTAGTCATGGGACTTGGAGTAATCCAACTGAAACTAACATGGAAGCCTTCTCCCCAAGGATAGATCTTGCAATATAGGAAAAGGCTATACAAGCTGCCAATGGATAAAAATAGTCAATAGCTTTACCCAACTGTAAAGCCTGTGAACAGCAACAATAACCATATTAGCAATGGTACAATACACTTTGATCTTGGGGATAGCCAACAGAATTCATTGCACTTACAATGCCCTCATTAGTAGAAAATGTGTGTCTGGTACCATAAACCTAGCCAACCATCCATAGTTGAAAAGACCACAGACTTTGAGGGAAAATCTGCTAATACCATTTTCCTAATGTAATATAATTTCTAACTGTACTCCAAATACTTAGTCTTATCCATACAGGTAATTATATATCTCACCTCTCATCAAAGAAGCTTCTTTTGCAACAATAAAGACAATTACAGAAATTCACAAATGGCTCAAATGCAAAGAATAGGTGCTCAACCCCAATTAGTACTTCTCCAATGTGACACCTCTCCCCAAAGGCTCAGTGGTAGAGGGCATGGAAAGATTTTAAGAACCACATCTGAAAGGGAGACTGTTATATAATTCCAGTCTTATGACACATCTATAAAAACTAAATTCGCAGAGACAAAAAATGTAATTATGACTTTTCGGGCCTTAAAGAGGGAGGATTGTATTTGTTGTAGAAGAAGCTTCTTTAATGAGGGATGAGATAAATGCTTACCTATGGTGATAAGGCTAAATATTTAGAGTACAGTGGATATTATCATATCATATCATATTATATTATATTATACTATGTTACATTATAAAATGGTACTAGAAGATTCTCCTCCAGGGTCTGTGGAATATTCAACTATTGATAGTTGCCTAGTTTATGGTACCAGGCATGAATTTCCTTCTATTGAGTGAGATGCAAGTGCAATAGTAGTTTTAGGTACTAATTAAAAATTTCTGAATTTCCATAATGGCTATATTAATTTTTACTCTGACCACCAATTTAATAAGGCTCCCTCTACTTCAAGATCTCCTTCAACATTAATTGCCAGATTTATTGATAATAGCCATTCTGACAAGGGTAAAGTAGTATCTAAAATTAGTTTGAATTTGCATTTCCATAATGATAGGGATGTTAAACATTTTAAAATACTATTGATTTGTGTTTATTCTTTGGAAAGATGAAATATTCCTTACTCCCATTTGGTGATTGGTAGAGGTTTTATTAGTGATGATTTTTTTGAGTTTCTTAATAGAGTTTGAATATTATCCCTTCTCAGAGATATGGATAGCAGGCATTTTTTAGGCATATAACCACAGAGCTTTATATCTCACTATAGAGGCATTTACATGTTCTTGTTTGTTGTTGTTCTAGTGAATAGGAAATGGAACAAACACAAATATCTAGCTAAAGACTGGCTAGAGAATATGTGGTGCATACGCGCAATGAAATTATACTCAGCTATAAATAAAATGGAATATTCAGAAAAAATGGATAAAACTAGAAATACAATAATAGAGATGACTCAAATTTAGAAGGACAAAAAGACATTTTCTATCTCATATGTGGATCCTAGCCTACACTGTGTGTGTGTGTCTGTATGTGTGTGTAAATGGGCATAGATATGGGTAAACCTTAAAGAAAAACAGGAGAGGGTAGAAACTAGGTCCTAAGAAAAGGTAGATAGGGAACTAAAGAATACATATGTCATTATCAAGAAGAGACTCAGGACAGGTCATGGGTGGGAACAGGAAAATATGGAAGTGAAGGAGATGAGAGGGATGAAAATAATTTACAAAAACACACTTAATTCAAAATGTTGCAATGAGCAGGACTGGAGAGATGGCTCAGAGGTTAAGAGCACTTACTGCTCTTCCATAGGTTCCGAGTTCAATTCCCAACAACCACATGGTCGGTCACAACCATCTGGTGCCCTCCTCTGGCATGCAGGCATACATACAGGCAGAACACTGTATACATAATAAATTTAAATTACATGCCAGATATTCCACCTCCTGGGGCCCAGTCCAGAGAATTCCTCTCCAGGATTGGGCTCTCACCCAAGGGTCTGTCTGATCTCAGACTCATCCCAGCAGAAGGCCCTAGGCCCTGTCTGGATGGGTCCAATCTCCAGGGTAAACTGTGTCATCAGACAAGGACCAAGGGCTTTGAAACTCAATCCCGATCCAGAGCAAAGTCAGAGGTTATCAGATTCTACCTTCTGGGCAATAGTCTGGAGAACTCCCCTCTGGGATTCGGCTCTGACCCAAGGGTCTGATCTCAGACTCCTCCCAGCAGAAGGCCCTAGAACCTGCCCTAGTGGACCCCATCTCCAGGGCAAACTGCATCATCAGACAAGGACTTAGGGCCTTGGAAACACAGTCCCCTGTCCAGAGCAGAGTCAAAGATCGAACAGATGCCTTGCTCAGAGCAGACAAGAGACACACAAGCCCTCTAGCCACAACTGACTAGAAGCTGACTAATTGTGAACCACTGAAGCCATGAACAGATGCCAGTGCAAGAATACATATAGCAATATAAAGAACAACAAGGCAACACCAGAAGAATCTGATGGTTCTACAACTACAAGACCTGAACAGAGGAATGAAGAGGAATCAGAAGGCAACAACAGCAAAAAAACAAAAACAGAAAAACCAAAAAACTTTATGAAGATGACTGAAGCCTTCAAAGAGGATATGAAAAATTCCTTTAAATAAATAGAAAATACAAACAAAAAATTGGAAGAGATGAACAAATCCTTGATAGAACACCAAGAAAAGGAAAACCAAAAAATGAAAGAAACATTCCAGGAACTAAAAATTGAAATAGAAGCAATAAAAAAGGCACAAAATGAAGCAAAGGTGGAAATAGAAATTCTGAAGAAAAGAGCTGGAACTACAGACACAAGCATAACCAACAGAATCCAAGAGATGGAATGGAGAATCTCTGGAGTGGAAGACTCAATAGCTGAAATGGATACAACAGTCAAAGAAAACACTAAAACCAAATTAACCATAAAAGAAAATGTTGAGGAAATTTGGGACACCATGAAAATACCTAACCTGAGAATGATAGGAATAGAAAAGGAGAAGAATTCCAGCTCAAAGGCAAAGATAATATATTCAATAAAATCATAGAAGAACACTTTCCCAACTTAAAGGAGAAGCCTGTAAAGATACAAGAAACTTACAGAACACCAATAGATTTGAGCCCAAATAAAAGTCCTTTCACCACATAATAATCAAGTCACAAAACATACAGAACAAAGAAAAAAATTTTAAGAGCTGCAAAAGAAAAGGGTCACCTTACTTGTAAAGGCAGACCCATCAGAATAATACCAGACTATTCAATGGAAACAATGAAAGCAAGAAGGTCTTGGTCAGAAGTTATACAGACACTAAAAGAGCATGGCTGCCAACCTGGACTATCATACCCAGGAAAGCTATCAATCACCATAGATGGAGTAAACAAGATATTTCATGAAAAAGTCAGACTTAACCAATATCTATGTACAAATCTGGCCCTTCAGAAAGCATTAGAGGGAAAACTTTAACCTAAGGATCCCAGATATACCCATGAAACCACAAACAATCAATTACTACACAGAAGAAAAACCCAGAGAAAGGATGAACATACAATCCATCACCAAAAATAAAAGGAAATATCAATCGGTGGTCACTAATATCCCTTAATGCCAATGGACTCAATTCACCTAAAAAGACACACACTAATACAGTGGATACAAAAACAGAAGACATACTTCTGTTGCATACAAGAAACACACCTCAACCACAAAGACAGACACAGGCTCAAAGTAAAGGGTTGGGAAAAGATTTACCAAGCAAATGGTCCTAAGAAACAAGCTAGGGTTGTCATCCTAATACCAAAAAAAGTAGACTTCAAATGGATATCAATTAAAAGACACTAGTATGGACATTACTTATTCATGTCAGGAAAAATTGGTGAAGATGAGATTTCAATCCTAAATATTCATGCCCCTAATATAAGGGCACCTATCTATGTAAAAAAATATGGAATTTTAAATCCCACATCAATTCTCATACCCTAGTAGTGGAAGATTTCAATTCCCCACTTTCACCCTTGGATAAGTCAACCAGACAGAGACTCAACAGAGAAATAAGGAGTCTAGCAGAGGTTATGATGCAAATGGATTTAATAGATATTTACAGAATCTTCCACCCAAATGCAAACGAATATACATTTTTCTCAGCACCACATGGAACTTTCTCTAAAATTGACCACATAATTGGTCATAAAGCAAATATCAATAGATACAAAAAAGTAGAAATAGTCCCTTGTATCATATAAGACCACAATGGCCTAAAGTTAGAGTTCAATAACATCAAAATCACACAAAGCCTACCATCTCATGGAAACTAAACATCATTCAACTGAACCACCTCTGAGTCAAGGAAGAAATTAAGAAAGAAATCAAAGACTTCCTAGAATTTAATGAAAATGAATCCACAACGTATCCAATCTTGTGGGACACAATGAAGGCAGTCTTGAGAAGAAAACTCACAGCACTAAATGCCTATGTGAAAAACCTAGAAAAATTCCACTCTAAAGAACTCTCAGCACAGCTGAAAGCCTTAGAACAATTAGAAGCAAATTCACTTAGAAGGATTGAGAAATGCAGAAATACAGGGATGTTTCAACATAGGAAAAAATGTAAATGTCATCCATCATATAAACAAACAGAAGGAAAAAAACTACATGATCATATCCTAAGATGCTGAAAAAGCCTTTGTCAAACTCCAACACTCCTTTATGATAAATGTCCTGGAGAGATCAGGAATACAGGGGATAATATCTAAATATAATAAAGGCAATTTACAAGAAGCCAACAGCCAAAAACTCAAGCATTCCCACTAAAATCAGGAAATACACAAGGATGTCCTCTCTCCCCTTATCTATTCAATATATTTCTCAAAGTTTTAGCTAAAGCAATAAGAGAATGAAAGGAGATTAAGGGGATAAAAATTGGAAAAGAAGGTGAAGAAGTGAAACTATCTCTATTTGCAGATGATATGATTGTATACATAAGTGACCCACAAAATTCTACCAGGGAACTTCTACAGCTGACAAAAACCTTCAGCAATGTATCAGGATACAAGATTAACTCAAAGAAATCAGTAGCCTTTCTTTTCTTTTCTTTTTTTTTTTTTACTTTCATTATCTTTTTGTTTGGTTTTATTCTTGGTTTTTTTGTTTGTTTGTTTTGCAAGATGTTTTAATATAGGTAGAAGATAAACAATTCAGCAAGTTGACGCACAACGCTTATGACAAAATGTCTTTCCTGAAGGTGCCTGGCTTTCATTTAGTATCAAAATAGTTATATGAGACAGGCTCTATAAACTCCATGCAGCTGAATGTACAATCCACTTTGGTCATATGTGAGGCACATGACAGAGCTTGAAATACTTGGGTATTCCACAAAAGAAGAGTACTGTAATGACCCTAACTTATAATAACAAATGAGATGTGACACTCACACATGGGTATATGTCCCTTACCTTTACTTGTCTTGTCCTGAATTAAAGATCTTATCTAAGCAAACACCTTCTTTCCCATGCATCTTGGAGTGGTCCTATCATGTGTTCAGATACTCACTTTTCCTTCTTAGCACATGGCTGAATCTCACAGTGTCGAGCTCTGAGTGCACAATATGTTGAAGCCCAATGCTTTGGCCAGCATGCAATGTCTCTTATTCACATGGTTGTGATTACCTGCTTACCATCGACACTCATGTTTTTGATTTTTTTGTAACCATTTCACATATTTAATGTTATTAAAATATCAAACACATCTGCTATAAAATATCAAAGTGAAAAGAAACACTTCATAATAGAAATGTGTATTTAATAATGTATAAGATTATTCTCTAGAGTATGAAATGCATGTATAAATACATTTTTGAGACAAATCCTAAAGTATCCAAGGCTAGTCTCCAATTTGCTGTATAGCAAAAGTGAATGGCCTTGAAGGCCTGCCCCTCCTTTCTTTTTTTATTTTATTTTATTATTATGAACAAAGAAGTCACATTTTCTATCCTTGTATATCCTTATTCAAGGTCCCTTCCCCCATCCACCACATCAGGACAATTCTCTCTTCTTCACATCTCCCCATCCTCTCTATGAACAGACAGCAGGAAGTCCCAAGGTGCCACTGTCCCAATATTGCTTAGTTCAGCCTCCACTCCTGGAAGATCCAGTTTTCTCCCCTCAATGTCAAGACTGAGTCAGGTGTTCCTCTAGAGGGAGTGGGATCCAAGGAGTCAGTCCAGGCTGTTTCTGATCCCAAGCTGTTAAGTGGTTGTGGCTTGCAGCTTGGGCATGCTTTGCTTTTTTCTTGTTTGTATGGAGTTTGTTCAGAATCCACTAATGAGTGAGTACATCCCCTGCTTATCTTTCTGGGTTTGTGATAACTTACTCAGGAGGATATTCTCCATATCCATCCATTTGCCTGCAAATTTTAGGATATCATTTTTTTTTACTGCTGCGTAGTATTCCATTGTGTAGATATATCACAGTTTGTTAATCCGTTCTTAAGTTGAGGAGCATCTAGGTTATTTCCAGGTTCTTGCTATTACAAATTACCCTGCTATGAACATAGTTGAGCTAATGCCTTTGGAGTGTGACTGTGCATCTTAAGGGTATACACCCAGAAGTGGTATTGCTGGGTCCTTGGGGAGATTGATTTTCAATTTTCTGAGAAACCGCCATACTGCATTCCAAAGTGGATGAGCAAGCTTACACTCCCACTAACAATGGAGGAGTGTTCCCCTTGATCTGCATCCTCTCCAGGATAGGCTGTCCTCTGTGTCTTTTATCTTATACCATCAAACAGGTGTCAGGTGGTATCTCAAAGTTGTCTTGATTTGCATTTCTCTGATGGCTAAAGATG
This sequence comes from Sigmodon hispidus, assembly GCA_004025045.1. NCBI lineage: Eukaryota > Metazoa > Chordata > Mammalia > Rodentia > Cricetidae > Sigmodon > Sigmodon hispidus. Next base: position 34,165 of record PVIH01014247.1, on the reverse strand, counting down.
ATGAGCACTTTTTCAGGTGCCTTTCAGCCATTCGTAATTTCTCTGCTGAGATTTTCTTTTTTAGATCTGAATCCCATTTTTTGATTGGGTTATTCAAGGTTTTGTGCTCTAGATTCTTGAGTTCATTATATATCTTAGAGATCAGTCCTCTACCACTTGTAGGGTTGGTGAAAATCTTTTCCCATTCTGTAGGATGTTGTTTTGTCCTATTGACAGTGTCCTTGGCTTTACAGAAGCTTCTCAGCTTCAGGATATCACACTTATTGATTCTTGATTTTAGTGTCTGTGCCAGTGGTGTTATATTTAGGAAGTGGTTGCCTGTGCCAATTCATAGAAGTGTGCTTCTCACTTTCTTTTCTATCAAGTTTAAAGTGGTTGGGTTTATGTTGAGGTCTTTGATCCACTTGGATTTGAGTTTTGTGCAGGGTGGCAGGCTTGGATCTATTTGCATTTTTCTACACACTACCATCCAGCTATGCCAATACCATTTATTAAAGATACTATCTTTTTCCATTGAATATTTGGGGCCTCTTTTTAGAAGATCAGGTGTTCATAGGTTTTGGGGTTAATGTCTGGATCCTCAATTCTATTCCATTGATTCACAAGTCTGTTTTTATGCCAGTGTCAGGCTGTTTTTATTTCTGTAGCTCTATAGTATAACCTGAAGTCAGGGATGGTGATGCCTCCTGAGGTTCTTTTGTTGAGCAAAATTGTTTTGGTAATCCTGGCTTTCCTGTTATTCTAGATGAAAATGAGTGTTGTTATTTCAAGATCCAAAAAATATTGTGCTGGGATTTTCATGGGCAGTTCATTGAATCTGTAGATTGCTTTTGGTAGAGTTGCCATTTTTACCATATTGATCCTACCTATCCAGGAACATGGGAGAGCTTTCCATTTTCTGATATCCCCTTCAATTTCTTTATTTAGTGATTTAAAATTTTTGTCAAATAGGTCTGTTACTTCTTTGGTTAGAGTTACTCCAAGGTATTTAATACTGTTTGCAACTATTATGAAGGGTAATGCTTCCCTTATTTCTTTTTCAGCTCTTCTATCTTTAATGTATAGAAGGGCTACTGATTTCTTTGAGTTAATCTTGTATCCTGATACATTGCTGAAGGTGTTTACCAGCTGTAGCAGTACCTTGGAAGAATTTTGTGGGTCACTTATGTATACAATCATATCATCTGCAAATACAGATAGTTTCACTTCTTCTTTTCCAATGTATCCCCTTAATCTCTTTTCGTTCCCTTATTGCTTTAGCTAAAACTTCCAGAACTATATTGAATAGATAAGGGGAGAGAGGACATCCTTTTCTAGTTCCTGATTTTAGTGGGATTGCTTTGAGTATTTCTCAATTAAGTTTGATGCTGACTGTTGGATTCTTGTAAATCTCCTTTATTATATTTAGGTATTATCCCTGTATTCCTGATCTCTCTAGGGCTTTAATCATGAAGGAGTTTTGGATTTTTCAAAGCTTTTTCAGCATCTAAGGATATGATCATTTGGTTTTGTTCCTTTAGTTTGTTTATATGATGGATACATTTATGGATTTTCATATGTTAAACCAGCCCTGCATTTCTGGGATGAGGCTTACTTGGTTATGGTGGATCATATTTTTTATATATTATTGTATATGTTTTGCTAAAACTTTGTTGAGAACTTTAGCATCAATATTCATGAGGGAAATTGGTCTGTAATTCTCCTACTTTGTTGTGTCTTTGAGTGGCTTGGGTATTATGGTAATTGTGACCTCATAAAAGGAATTTGGCAATATTCCTTCAGTTTCTACTGTGTGAAATAGTTTGAGGAATAATGGAAGTAATTCTTCTTTGAATGTTTGGTAGAATTCTCTACAGAAACCATCTGGACTAGGACTTTTATTTTTGGGGAGGCTTTTAATGACAGCTTCAATTTCCTTAAGGGTTATAGGCCTGTTTAGGTAATTAATCTGATCTTCATTTAATTTTGGTAGATGGTACCTGTCCAGAAAGCTGTCCATTTCATCTGGGTTCTCCATTTTTGTGGAATACATTTCAAAGTATGATGTGATAATTCTCTGGATTTCCTTGGAGTCTGTTGTTATGTCCCCCTTTTCATTTCTGATTTTGTTGATTTGGACACACTCTCTCTGTTTTTTGATTAGTTTGGATAAAGGCTTATCTATCTTGTTGAGTTTCTCAAAGAACCAACTCTTAGATTCATTGATTGTTTGTATTGTTCTTTTTGTTTCATTTGTATTGATTTCAGCTCTAAATTTGATTATTTCCTGCCATCTACTCCTTCTAGAGAAGCTTGCTTCTAATTGTTCTAAGGCTTTCAGCTGAGCTATTTGTCCTCTAGTGTGGGATATCTCTAGGTTTTTCATTTAGGCATCTGGTGCTATGAATTTTCCTCTTAAGTTTGCTTTCATTGTGTACCACAAGTTTGTGTATGTTGTGGATTCATTTTCATTAAATTCTAGGAAGATTTTGATTTCCTTCTTAATTACTTCCTTGACCCAGATGTTGTTCATCTGAGTGATGTTTAGTTTCCATGTGTTGGTAGACTTTCTTTGATTTTTGATGTGGTTGAACTCTAACTTTAGGCCCTGGTGGTCCAATATGTTACTAGGGATTATTTTCATTTTTTGATATTTGTTGATCTTTGCTTTGTGACCAATTATGCAGTCAGTTTTGGAGAAAATTCCATGAGTAGCTGAGAAATATGTATATTCCTTTGCATTTGTTTGGTAGTTTCTGTAGATATCTATTAAATACGTTTGCATCATAACCTCTGTTAGACTCCTTATTTCTCTGTTGAGTCTCTGTCTGGTCGACCTATCCAGGATTGAAAGTGGGGTTCTGAAGTTTCCCACTATTAGGGTGTGAAAATTGATGTGGGATTCGAACTTTAGCAGTGTTTCCTTTACATAGGTATGTGCCCTTATATTAGGGACATAAATATTCAGGATTGAAATCTAGTCTTGACCAATTTTTCCTGTAATGAATAAGTAATGAACATCTTTGTCCCTTTTAATTGCTTTTAGCTTAAAGACTACTTTGTTAAATATTAAGATGGCAACCCCAGCTTGTTTATTAGGATCATTTGACTGGAAAATCTTTTCCCACCTGTTTACTCTAAGCCTATGTCTGTCTTTGTGGTTGAGGTATGTTTCTTGTAGGCAACAGAAGGATGGCTTCTGTTGTTGTATCCATCTTGTTAGTGTGTGTCATTTTATATGAGAGTTGAGTCTATTGATATTAGGGACATTAGTCACCACTGATTGATATTTCCTGCTATTTTTGGTGGTAACTTGTTTGTATTTCTTTTCTCTAGAGTATTTTTCTGTGGAGTTATTGATTGTATTTTCATGGGTGTATCTGGGATCCTTAGAATGGGGTTTTCCCTCTAATACTTTCTGTCATGCTGAATTGGTAGGTAAATATTGTTTCAGTCTGACTTTGTCATGAAATATCTTGTTTACTCCATCTATGGTGGTAATTTTGCAGGGTATAGTATTATAGTTTGGCAGTCATGCTCTTTTAGTATGTGTTTAACTTTTGACCAAGCCCTTCTAGCTTTCATTATTTCCATTGAATAGTCAGGTGTTATTCTGATGGGTGTGCCTTTATAGGTAAGTTGGCCTTTTTCTTTTGCAGCTCTTAAATATTGTTTTTTGTTCGGTATGTTTTTTGGCTTGATTATTATGTCACGTGCTGACTTCTTTTGAGATCATATCTATTTGGTGTTCTTTAAGCTTCTGATATCTTTATAGGCATTTCCTTCTTCAAGTTAGAAAAGTTTTCTTCTATGATTTTATTGAATACATTATCTGTGCCTTCGAGCTGGTATTCTTCTCCTTCTTCTATTCCTATCATTCTCAAGTCAGGTCTTTTCATAGTGTCCCAGATTTCCTGAACATTTTGTGCTATGGCTTTTTTGGTTTTAGTATTTTCTTTGACTCATATATCTGTATTTTCTTTGACTCATATATCTATTTGAGCTACTGAGTCTTCCACTTCAGAGATTCTACCTTCAATCTCTTGAATGCTGTTGGTTATACTTTTACCTGTGGTTCTAGCTTTTTTCTTCAGGTTTTCTATTTCCATCTTTGCCTCATTTTGTGCCTTTTTTATTACTTCTATTTCAGTTTTTAGTTTCTGGCATGTTTCTTTCATACATTTGTTCATCTGTTCCAAACTTTTGGTTGTATTTTCTTCTATGTCTTTAAGGGAATTTATATATCTTCTTTGAGAGCTTCAATGATCATCATAAAGGTGTTTTTGGTGTTGCTTCCTTCTGTTTCCTCTTCATTGATCAGTTCAAGTCTTGCAGTTGTAGAACCACCACTTTCTTCTGGTGTTACCTTGTTGTTCTTCATATTAATATATATATATGTCTGCACTGGCGTCTGCCCATGGCTTCACTGGTTCGCAATTATGTGACTCCTGTTCAGTTGTGGCAAGCAGGCTTGTGTGTCTCCTGTCACCACTGAGCAAGGGGTCTGCTCAGTGCCTGCTCTGGGTGGAGGTGTGAATTTCAAGTCCTCAGTCCTTCTCTGTTGAAGCAGTTCGAGGCGGGTTGGCCACGCAAGTTGCCTTGCCTTAGTAGCAGCTAGGGGAATGCTCACAGACAAAGTTTATCTCTATCTGCTATGGAGTGTGTGGAGACATGCTCCACGGACAGGACCTGGTCCTAGAAGGCCAGTAGCCTTTCTGTACACTAAAGATGAAAGGGCTGATAAACAAATAAGAGAAATATCACCATTTATAATAGCTGCAAATAGCATTAAATACCTTGGAGTAACTATAACCAAAGAAGTAACAGATGTGGTTAACAAAATTTTAAATCACTGGAGAAGGAAATTGAAGAGGATATCAGAAAATGGAAAGCTGTCCCATGTTCCTGGATAGGTAGCATCAACACAGTAAAAATGGCAACTCTGCACAAAAATTTTAAATCCCTGAAGAAGGAAATTGAAGAGGATATCAGAAAATGGAAAGCTGTCCCATGTTCCTGGATAGGTAGCATCAACACAATAAAAATGGCAAGTCTACCAAAAGCAATCTACAGACTCAAAGCACTGCCCATCAAAATTCCAATACCATATTTTTTGGACCTTGAAAGAACAATACTCAATTTCATTTGAAATAACAGGAAAGCCAGGATTGCCCAAACAATTTTGTTCAACAAAAGAATCTCAGGAGGAGTCATCATCCCTGACTTCAAGTTATACTATAGAGCTACAGTAATAAAAGCAACCTGGTACTAGCATAAAAACAGACTTGTGGATCCATGGAATAGAATTGAGGATCCAAACATTAACCCAAAAACCTATGAACACCTAGTCTTTGACAAAGAGACCTCAAATATTCAATGGAAAAAAGACAATATCTTTAACAAATGGTGTTTGCATAGCTGGTTGGTAGTGTGTAGAAAAACGCAAATTGATCCAAGCCTGTCACCCTGCACAAATCTCAAAATCAAGTGGATCAAAGACCTCAACATAAACCCAGCCACTCCGAACTTCATAGAAAAGAAAGTGGGAAATACCCTTCTATGCATTGGTACAGGCAACAACTTCCTAAATATAACTCCAGAGGCACAGACACTAAGAACAACAATTAGTAAGTGGAATCCCCTGAAACTGAGTAGCTTCTGTAGGACAAGGACACTGTCAATAGGACAAAAAGACAGCCTACAGAATGGAAAAGATTTTCACCAACCCTACAAGTGATAGAGTACTGATCTCTAAAATATATAAAGAACTCAAGAATCTAGAGCCCAAAATCTTTAAAAACCCAATCAAAAATGGGGTTCATAGCTAAAAAGGTAATTCTCAGCAGAAGAATTATAAATGGATGAAAGGCACTTGAAAAAGTGCTGATCATCTTTAGCCATCAGGGAAATGCAAATCAAAACAACTTTGAGATACCACCTGACACCTGTCAGTTTGGGTAAGATAAAACATACAAAAAACAGCCTATGCTGGAGAGGTTGTGGAGCAAGGGGAACACTCCTCCATTGGTGGTGGGAGTTTAAGCTTGTTAAGCCACTCTGGAATACAATATGGCAGTTTCTCAGAAAACTGGGAATCTATCTCCCCAAGGATCCAGCAGTACCACTTATGGGTATATACCCTAAAGTTGTACTTTTGCACCCCAAAAGCATTAACTCAACTATGTTCATAGCAGCATTATTCATAATAGCAAGAACCTAGAAACAACCTAGATGCCTCTCAGCTGAAGAATGGATTAACAAACTGTCGTATATCTACACAATGGAATACTACTCAGCAGTAAGAAAGAATAGTATCCTAAAATTTGCAGGCAAATGGATGGATGTGGAGAATATCCTCCTGAGAGAGGTATCTCAAACCCAGAAAGATAAGCAGGTGATGTACTCACTTGTTAGGGGACTCTAAACAAAAAAGCAAAATGCAAAGCATTTCCAAGCTGCAAATCACAACCTCTGAGCTTGGGATCTGAAACACCTTGAGCTGACTCCTTGGATCCCACTCCCCCTAGAGGAACACCTGACTCAGTCTTGAGGTTGGGGTGTGGAAACTGCATCTGCCAGGAGTGGAGGCTGATTTGAGCAATATTGGGACCTTGGGACCTCCTGCCCTTGCTGGGGAGGATATTGGGAGATGTGGAGTAGAGAGAGTGACTTGAGTGTGTGAGAGAGGTAAGGGACCTTGAATAACTATGTACACAGATAGAAAATGTGATGTTATTCATCATAAAAAAGAAAAAAATAAAAGAAAAATAAAAAAAATAAAAAATAAAGAAAGAAAAGAAAAAGAAAACATACAGGTATATCAATGAAATTGAATTAAGACCCTGACATAAATCTACATACTTATGAACACCTGATTTTTGACAAAAGCCAAAATTATACAATGAAAAGAAGAATCTTCAGCAAATGATGCTCACACTACTGGATATCAGCATTAGAATCCTAATCAATTCATATCTATATCCCTGTACAAAATTCAAGTCCATGTTGATCAAGGATCTCACCATAAATCCAATTACACTGAGCCTGATAGAAAAAAAAAGTGAGAAATATCCTTGAATGCATTGGCATAAGGGATTGCTTCCTAAATATAACACCAGTACCACAGATACTGAGTGGAACTATTAATAAATAGAACCTCCTGAAACTCAGAAGATTCTGAAAGACAAAATGGCGTCCTACATGATGGGAAAAGAGCTTCTCTCATACCACGTCTGACTGACAACTGTTCTCCAAAATATATAAAGAACTCAAGAAACTAGACATCAAAATGCCAATCAATTAAAAAATAGAATGCAGATCTGAACAGAAAATTCTCAACAAGAGAATCTTAGATGGCCAAAAGACATTTAAGGAAGTGTCCAGTATCCTTAGCCATAACTGAAATGCAAATAAAATCAACTCAGATACCATCTTATACCTGTCAAAATGATTAAGATTAAAAATCACTAATGATGTATTATGTTGGAAAGGATGTGGAAGAACAGTCCTTTGTTGCTAGTGAGAGTGCAAACTTGTACAGTCAGTTTGGAAATCAGTATGGTGGTTTCTCAGAAAATTGAGAATCAATCAACCTCATGATGCTGGATATGTACCGAAAGGATGCTCAACAATACCAAAAGGACGCATGCTCAACCATATTCATAACAGCATTATTCATAATAGTCAGAATACTGAAAGAACCTAGATGCCCCCAAATTGAACAATGGACAAAGAAAATGTGGTACAAGATAAGCAGGGGATGTACTCACTCATTAGTGGACTCTAAACAAACAAACAAACAAGAAAAAAGGAAAGCATGCCCAAGCTGCAAACCACAACCACTGAATAGCTTGGGATCAGAAACACCTTGGTCTGACTCCTTGTATCCCACTCCCCCTAGAGGAACACCTGACTCAGTCTTGAGGTTGGGGGGAGAAAACTGGATCTGCCAGGAGTGGAGGCTGAACGAAGCAATATTGGGACAGTGGCACCTTGGGACTGCCTGCCACCTGCCCAGGGGATGGGGAGTTGTGGAGAAGAGAGAATGACCTGATGTGGTGAGAGGGAGAAGGGACCTTGAATAAAGATATACAAGAATAGAAAGTGTGACTTCTTTGTTCATAATAATAAAATAAAAATAATAAAATAGAAAACGTGGTACATTCACAAAATACAATATTACTCAGCTGTTTTTTTTTAAATGACATTATGAAATTTGCAGGCAAGTGGATGGAACTAGAAAAATATCATCCTGAGTGAGGTAACTCAAACCCAGAAAGATAAACATGGTACTCACTCATAAGTGGGTATTAGGTATAAAGTAAAGGGTCACCAGGCTACAATACATAGCTCTAGAGAGGCTAGGTAACAAGGAGGGCCCAAAGAGGGATACATGGATTACCTCGTGAAGGTAAATAGAATATATCTTCTAGGTAAACTGGAGGTGGAAGCACGGGTGATGGGGGATGTGAATATGAGGGATCCAGTTAGGTGGGTTGGAGGTAGAATGGAGGAAGAGAGTAATGAAGGATGCATCTTGACGGAGTAGGGGCATTTGTTGTTTAGGGAGAAACCTGGTGCCTGGTAAATCTCCTAGAAATCCACAAAGATGAATCCAGTTAGGATTCCTAACAATAGTGGAGAGAGTGCTTCAACTGGCCATGTCCTGTAATGAGATTGATGACTACCCTAATTGGCATCAGAGATCCTTTATCTAGTAACATATACATAGATACATAAACAGATATGAAAAGATAAGGAGGATCATTAGGATGCTTTTATTTAATGAGAAATGAGAATTCAAACACGTAAAATTGTGTGGTTATAGGCACATCTGTCCTAATAGGAATAAACAATACCTTGCTACATAAATTAGACTTTAAAATATATTTGAACCACACAGAAGAGTGTAAAGAACATATTTACGTCCTTAATGAGACATTTTAATATATTTAAACTATTCTCAGATAAAAGCTATAAAAACTACTACCATCAAGTAATCTTAGAAGTTGGAGTGAGGTTTCTTCCTAACTCTGAGTTATGGTAACAAAAGCAACATATAACAGATGAGTTCAGATGAATACAAATTTAACAAAAAGAGTATTTTATCAAACAACTGTGGAAGAGAGAACTTGACAAAGCTTAATCCATGGTATTTATAAAATGAAAGGTTCTGATAATAGAACTGATTGGTCAGTTCTCAAGTGATGCAGGACAAATATCAGTGAGGTGGTACAAAGGTTTTCTCAGTAGTTTTGTCACTCCAGTTGACATTGGTACCCTTTTATCTTAGTTGATTGACAATAGAAATGAAAACCATATAAAGAACTCTCTTGGTTTACTCATATGTATATTTGATCAGCTTCTAATTATAATCTCAGTTCCTTCTTGGCACACAGACAGTCATGGTGCTGTACAAGTAGCTGGGAGCTGTATCCTGACTCATAAGCAGAGAGAGAGAGAGAGAGAGAGAGAGAGAGAGAGAGAGAGGAGACAGAGTCACAGAGACACCGAGACAGAGAACACCTGGGCCTGGCATGGGCTTTTGAAACTTCAAAGCCAGTGACATATTTCCTCCTTCAAGGCCACATCTACTCCAAAAAGAACATACCTTTTAATCCTTCAAGTCTGATAAAAACAGTTTCATTCCCTGGTGATTAAGCATTCAAATATATGAACCTATGCAGATCATTCTTATTTAAGCCACAATATCATGTAAACTTTTCTATAATACCCATGTTGCAGTGAATAACCCTCTATCCGCAGTCATACACACAACCCTCACTAAACTCTGTGAGCCATACCATTAAAAGGATCATAAAAGTAGGTTAAACTTGTTGAGAAGACAAAAAGGTTGGTAAGAATGAGAGCAAGATAAGATAGGGTAATGGGGGTATTTATGATAATATACATAGATTCAAATATAAATCATCAAAGACTAACAGACAGAATATACTAATTAATAGATTTAATTATTCTAGCCCATGTTACAGATGATTTTAGACAAAAATTAGTAATTTGTATTTTGGTTTGTATGCCAGTGTTTTTGTGAATTTGATGCATATTCCAAAATTGTTGAAGCACTGTTAAATCTGAGTTTCTAAGCCTGAAAAGCAATTTAAACTTTGTAAAATATTACCTTTTGCCCTTTCTACTTCCAAAGCTACATTCATTCTAAAGAAATGATTTTTCCAGATTTTAGCTTAAACAAAGTATCAAAATAACCATGTTTCTAATTTATTGTACATCAAGTCTATGCTTGAGTTCCCAAGCTTTCAAAATCAAAACATATCTTTATACCAAATAATTTTAATCTGCCTTACCCTTTAAAAGCCTGTATTCAAATATACAACACAACTGACTTTTTTCTCTCAAATTTTATTTCGACAACCCTTTCTTCCTGGGCCTGTAATTCCATAAAAGTACTGAAGTCCCTTGTGTCCTGGGAAGTGACATTGCATAGCATTTGTGCTGCTGCATGTACCTTGGACAAGAACAAAGAGAAATGCTATTCACTGAATTGCAATATTGCTTCAGATCGCTGGAGAAATGCCTGTTTTTCATATAATGCATATTGACTTTGCTGACATTTTTATGATCCTCTTATAATTCATTTATCCAGTGTCATTTTGAGTACTTGCCAGTATCTTATTTTGACCTCTCATTGATTACTCTCTACCTCCCTCAATTAAGAAAAATATAAATGCTAATTTCATAGAGACCATGTAGGCTTGTATGAAAGTTCTAACATGAAAAATCACAGCTATATTGATACCTTTATCTATGTTGATGCCTTTGGTGGTTCTTTCTGGAAAAATCATCTTCTTTGACTGAAAATGGCTTTATTAAAAGAAACAGCACAAGCAGGAGGGTGAGCTACATCAATCCTATTGATCAATTGCCATAAAAATGTGATAACAAGCTGATACTAAAATTGAAGTGTAACTTTATCAGAGAAAAAAATATTTGAGATGATAACCTCAATCGAGATGAAGATGATAACCTCAATCGAGATGAATGACATTTTATTCCTAATTAAAATGACACATGCACAGGTTAACACACACACACACACACACACACACACACAGAGAGAGAGAGAGAGAGAGAGAGAGAGAGAGAGAGAGAGAGAGAGAGAGAGAGAGAGGTGAGCTGGGATGGATCTCAGCCAATAGAGTGCTTGTTTATCAAGCACAAAGCTCTGAATTCATTTCCTAAGACAACATGAAAAAAATGAGATGCCAAGCAAATGACTTGCTGAATAAACTTTCTAAATAATGAAAGACTTGTATGATAAAAAACACTTTAAGCCAATGAAGAAAGAAACTGAAGAAGATATCAGAAGATGCAAAGATCTTTCATGATCATGAATCGGTAGAATAAATAGTAAAAATGAAATCCTACCAAAAGCAATCTACAGATTCAATGCAATCCTCATCAAAACTATAACACAATTCCTCACAGACATTGGCAAAAACTTTCAGCCTCATATAAAAGCACACACACACACACACACACACACACACACACAAGAATACCTAAAACAATCCTGAATAACAATAGATCTAGCTGATAGAGAGATCATGATTCTTGACATCAAATTGTCTATAGAGTTATAGCAATGAAAACAGCATGGTATTGCCCCTAAAAACAGACATATCTGTCAATGGACTTGAAAACTCAGATATAAATCTACACATCAATTAATACTTGTTTTTTAAAATAAAGAAGCCAGAAACATACACTGGACAAGAGACAGCATTTTAAAAAATAACTTTTGTCAAACTGTATGTCTGCATGTAGAAGAATCTAGGTAGATACATAGTTAGCACCTTGCATAAAACAACTGCAAATGGATCAAAAACCTCAACATAAAACTATATACCCTGAACCTGATTTCAGAGAAAGTGGGGAATATCCTTGAACTCACTGATAAAGGAATACACTTTCTAAACAAAACACTGATAGCGCAGGCAATTAGAGCAACAATTAATAAACATGACCTTAGGAAAAGGAAAAGTTCCTGTAAGGGAAAGGACACTGTCCTTCAGACAAAGCTGCAGTGTAAAAATGAGAAAATATTTTTACCATATACAATGATGTACTGCTAAAAGGTACACTAGGTCAATGGTTGCACAATATATTTAGGAATATCCAGTCAATAACTTGTTTGACTTAAGTCCACTCCACAAGATAGAACTCATACCAATACTACTTGGCTGACCAATAACTTAAGAATAGATATCTCAGTGACCTAGGGTTAAACCAAATAATCCTGGTATACTCATAAATCCATGACTTGCTTAGCTATCATTAGAGAAAGTTCCTCCTGCAGTAGATAGGAGCAAATACAGAGACCCACAGCCAGAAAATATGCAGAGAGGGACCTTGAAAGACACAGGTATTATAGGGATATTAATATCAAATCCCTTTTGGTTTTTTTTTCTGTTAATCATTAAAAGTATGTCCTAACAGATCTGGAAAAACCTGGGTTTTTTTTTTTCTTCCTTCTTTATTTTGTATTTATCAAAAAAAAAAAAACCCAGTAAAAAAAATTTAAAATGCGGAAGAGTTTCAAATCCCTTTTGTAAAAGCTCAGGGAATCCCTTGGAAGAGGAGGCAGAAAGTGTGTAAGAACCAGAGGAGATGTAGGACACCAACAAAACAAAGCCCCCTCTAACTGAGTTGGGGGAAACTCACATGAAATCACACAGACTGAGGCCACAAGCACAGGGCTAACACAAGTCTGTCTGCACCATGTCCTCTCTGTAAATATCATAGCTTTCAGTTTAGAGTAAGTAAACAAGTAGGTCTATGATTCTTTTGCCTTCTCTTTCAGTCTTTTCCTTCTTTTTGTTTGCTTTATCCAACTTTGTTGTGATAGATTTTACCTTATTATGTTTTATTTTGTTATAATTAAAAATAAATAAGTAAATGAATGAAAACCTAGCCATTAGGGTAAATATTAACAACTGAGCAATCATTTATACCTACTGGGAGATGGAGAATCAGTTTTCTCAAATGGAGTGATACTGGCATGTTCAGGACACTCCAGGACAAACCCAATGTTTAGGAGTAGTTGACCTCCACAGATGTGTGTGTGTGTGTGTGTTTATTTGGTTAAAGTTCAATGTTTTGTTGGTTTGTTTTTGGATGTGGTTTATTTTATTTCATTGTTTTGTGTGATGTTTTGTTTCTGTACTGGGATTTTATTTGTTTTTTTGATTTTTTAAAAATTATGAATAAAGTCATATTTTTTATCTGTGTGTATCCTTGTTCAAGCTCCCTTCCCCCTGCCACCCCTCCCAGTCACTCTGTTTTCTCCACATCTCTTTATCTTCTCATCTGCAAAAAGAACTTAAAAGTTGGTTTGGTAGGGAGGGTAAGAAAATCTGGAAGTACTTGTGTAAGAGCAAATATGATCAAAGTATATTTAAATTTTATAATTGTTTTAAATAATAAAATTATAATAATAAAGAAATATGGCACATATTTAACAATATTATTTACCTGCAAATAATAAAATCCTTTCAATTAAAACAAAATGGATGGAATTAGTGTCATTATAATAAAATAAGTCTGACACTGAAATGTAAGTACTGTGTGAATTATCCCACATGTGGAAACTAAAACTGTTTAACTGGATGTAGAACAGTGTTTACCAAGTACTGAGAAGAAACAGCATGTGGAAAAGGAAGAAATCAAGGTTTAAATATGATCAGTGCTCATTGCCAACTTCCCATAGATTTTGTGCATAACTGCTCTTTAATGCGATACAAGCCTTGTCAGCCATGTATGGAGTCAATGAATGAGAGTCTAATCTTGTTTAAGAAATGAATTTTGAGGGTACACACTTCCTCTCTACATTGTGATGCTTCCTTAGTGTTTTGTTAACCAAAAAAAAAAAAAACCAGTTAATGAACAATCATTGGGTATAGTGTGATGACTTGTTCTATGTATATTGTAATATGATTCAACCAAAGCTTCTAGCATCTCCATATACCATCAAATTTGGCACAATAAATGTGAAGAATGCTCAACATTGCTGAGCTTCAGAAAAAGATTAGTAAAAACAATGAGACAACACCTCACTCTAGTTAAAAGTGATTGTGATGTTTAATGTTAACTGTCACCTTCTAAGACTTTGGGACCACCTAAGAGACAATAACCTCAATGTACACCAGTGAGACATTACTTAGCTTTTGCTTATGTCTTTGGATGATTACATCGATTATGTTACTTGATGTATGAAGTGCCCCACCAAAAGTAGGCAGCATCATTCTCTAGGTGTGGGTCTTGGACTATATAAAAAATGGAAATGTAGGTGAGCATAAACATTCTTTTTTTCTCTACTTTCTGATTATGAAGACCATGTGACAAGATGCTTCAAGTTCCTTGCAGTGATGGGTGGTAGTTTTAAAGTGTGAGCTAAAATAAGCCCTTTCTTCTTTGATGTGCTTTCATGAGGGTATTTAACACAGCAACAGAAAAAGAAACTAAAACAATGGGTATTATCAGAATGATAAAAGATAATAACTCCTTGGTATGATATAGACACAAAAGATCCATTACTCATACTATCACAACTGTATGTATGATATGTACACCCATTCCATCCATTCTCTTCATCTTCTCTCTTTTATTGCCCTCCCTATCATTTATCCTCTTATTCATCCTAGAAAATTTTACTTCCACTGTCATTTATTATAAAATAGATGACTATAATGGCTATATAAAATCTAGAAACCACAATTGTAAGAAAGCATACAATATTTGCCTCCCTGAAATGGCTTTCATATACTTAAAATAATTGTCAAGTAAGGATTTTCCATGTCTTTAGTTTTGGCTAAGTCATCCCATCAATCTTTTCATACCCCTACTTTATTCTTCAACCTCAGGTATACCCTTCTCTTGCACATATACATACATTTTTTAAGAGTAAACAAAATTATAATTAAAAATTGTCTTGCCATTCCATTTTCACATATACTTTTGTAAATGTCACAAATTATGGCAGACATTCATTGGCTAATTTTGTCACTATAGGAGGTATTACTAGTAAACTACAGTATAATTGGATATATGGAGCATATAATCTGCATTTAAAGAAGAATATATATGTATTTGAATGTAATGAATTGAATTGCAACTTCAATAATTGAATAGAAACACATATTATTTATTATATAAATAACATTTTAGGAGCATGTTTCTAAACTGCCCCATATTTCTCTAAGTAGAAATACTAGATTAAGATACTTAGGCTATCCATTATTTCTAACATTTACAATATGTTGTGTGATGAGAACACCAAAGATTCTCTTTTCTGATCATTTTGACTTATACCATATTTTTTACTATAATAATGATCTGTTTAGAATACGAGAAATTATTCCTTCTATCTGAAAGCAACTATTTCCCCATTAACCAATCTATTCTCACTTCACTAAAGAATTTCCAGCTATCTTCTCAGCCTCTAACAACCACAATTCTATCTACCACACATTTGTTTTGATTGCCACCAAAATTTTGCTTCACATGGCTGTCTTAGATTTCTTTGTTGCTAATCACATCTTCACTAAGATGCCACTCACCCCAAATGTGAGCCATATTTTAGTTCTTAAGTAAAACCAAGGTGTGGTGTTATGGCAACATCAATGAACAGTTAACATGAGGGTGCATATAGGAACACAGAAAATTAGATATAAAAAATCAATATCTCGTTCATGAGAGTTTCTTTTTCACCCCTCTTTCATCTACCATGAACCCTCCCTCGTGCAAACAGTAGTCTTTTTAAGAATCGCTACTCACTGGTCTTTAAGCTTAACTTTTCCTATCAAAGGGAGGTGTATGCTCACTCTGTGTTCTTAGTTTCTTCCCCATGTTGATTGACAGTGGTAATATTGACTCTGTTCAATTGACCTGTCCCCTTGGTCCACACAAAGCAATAAAAATAGTCATCTTAAATAATGTTATGTGCAAGACACAGGCAGGTAAGATCTGGATATGCAACACTAAACAATCCAATTCTTTTCCAGCATTTACTTCTATATTAGATCAAAAAAATATCAGCCCTGCACAACCTTCATTCAAGGGGGGTCAGGTCAGGTTTTCCTATCTTTTATTAGCAAATAACTATTTAAGGAAAGATATCTTACCTCCTAAGGAAAAATAACTCTCATATGCAGTTGTCACTAAACCTTTATTTAGAAAAGAAAATAAAATTTTTACAAAGCAGAAGTGTCCTTTAAAAATTTACATTATAAAGCAGAATAGTACCTGAAGTGTCTGTATTTAGTTTTGTTTCATAGTCCATAGCTTCCTTGAAAACAATAGAAAAGCTTTACATGCTGTGACTAAAAGCATTCAACAAAGGAATCTCCATCCCAGAACAAAGGACAATTCCAATTTCCTGAATGAGTTCTACTTTCACCAAGAATATTGAAAACATTTATGCTCAGCCAAATTGGTTGGACCTCAACCAAAAGTTCATCAAAAGTCAATAACCAAATGTATGCTGTAGGATTACTAGGAATGCATTAAATGTGGTTGAAACTGAAAAAAAAGAATTTAAAAATGCTCCATCCATCAACAAATTGTAAGTTGGGTAAAGGGTTAATCATGTAGTAGAGTTGCATGATACCCCAAAATTTTAGGCAGTGCCTTTAATGGCAATTTAGAAAAAAACTTGTTATGCTAGATATCTAGTTTTAGATGATAGTCAGAAACTTCCAGACTAGAAAGGTGTACCAGAATCATGCTATGTACTTTGAATCCCTCAGTGTGATTGTACAGAAGGAATCTTAAAGATTTAACATTTACATGGATCTGAAGAAATGTCTTATTTGAAGTATGACATAAAAGATTTCACTTCTAAAATGGCTTGAACTGTTTATGATGAAATGACTGTGGTTCACCCTTAAATTTAAGGATGCTTTTCTATTAAATACATATAGTTGAGAAAATGTGGCAAAACTTTGGATTTTTCTTCCAGTTCAAGAGTATTTCTCAGAATATCTTCAATGTTGCAGAAATCTTCAAGGACTGATAAAGGGGGTAGCTATGGAATTCTCCTGGATGTCGTTTCCACATAACAGAACTTGGAATATGTATAAACACACACACACACACACACAAACATATATACACATACTCCACTGTGATATCTTCTTCAAAACATTAGATAATTTTACTCTGTATGAGCTCTGAGTGCTGCTTTTGGATTGATAAAGTTACATTTTTTTATGGTAACAATGTCTATGCTTTAATAAGTTTGCATCACTGACAGGAGTTTTACCATTAAGATTTCTTAGGTGTATTTTATTATTCAATTTTTCTCTCACATCAATTCCAGATAGTATTGATTTATTGCTACCAGTCCTTGTTTCACAGATAAGAAAACTGAAGCATGGTAAGGTTAAGAGACTTGTCAAAGGTAGTGATTTTCTATACTAGGTGTTCATCAATGAATGTTTATGCTTTAAAATGTCTACTGGATGCCAACATGTTTACATGTGACTCAATTTGTTAGACATTTTATGTATGACAATACTCTCAGTAAATCATCTATAGTAATGACATTGTTTTATCTTTGCTACTTCTTACATTTCAATGGGCCAACCTTCTTTTCAAGCACCTGGTGAAGCTCAGTGGCGAGTGCATAATCACTCAAAATAGAATGGTATACTATATGCAAAATAATAACAACAACAAAAAACAGTGCTCCTATTAGACCTAGCAAGCAGAATGGTATTTTGCCCTGGAATATTTTTAATTTAGTAAAAATCACAGTTGTACTTTATCTGAAGACTACATGTGTAGAACAGACATTTTCTTTTATAATTAAGTTTTATATTAATCATTCTCCTTTTTGAAATAATTTATTTTCATCATTTTACCATTTTCTTTACTTCTCATTACTTGCTCTTTCTCAAATTCATCGCCTCTTTTTAATTATTGTGACTTTGTGTTCCTATTGGAGCCCATTCCCTGCAGAGGAGCACCTAACTCAGTCTTGATATTGGGATGAGGGCATTGGGCCTGCCTTAAGTGGATAGTCAGGCTGAGTTGACTCACCTTGGGACTTCTTGCCCTTTTGGGGGAGGGCACGGGGGGATGTGGTGGGAGGAGGCTGAAGGCAAACAAAGAGGGTTTGGGAGCAGGGAAGGGAGAGTGAGCAGGGGGATACATGAAAAAACGAGCTTTTAAAAATTAATTAATTAAAGTAAAAATAAATGCATAAATAGAACATGATCAGTTTATATATTCTTTCAATAAAATAAAAATATGCTTCATCAATTCCTCTATTTTGTATACATTTACAAAACATAAAATCATTATCTACAATGGCACTTGCAGCATAACCACAAAATGTCGTGTTTGCAGTCCCTGAGAATCTGTGATTAGTTAGTAGAGTACTGTGAAGCCTCTCTGGACTTATTTGTTTCTCTAAACTTTATTGATCACAATACAGAAATGAACATTTTACGATCTAATCAGTTTGAAGACAGAGTGAATTATGAACCAAATTCTCGAGCTAATATGAACAAAATAATTAGATAAAATGTTATGTGTAATTGTCCTATATTTAATAGTAAATATTTCTCAAGACAAAAGTCTTGGTAGAAATGATTTTAGTCATCAGTTACATAAGACTGAACATTTAATCTTGTAGCTGAAAATTAAAACCCAAGTAGCATATTTGAGGTGAGTGCTCTTTTATCCAATTTGTTCAGTGTAAAAGAGAGGAGATTTTAAATGATCACATGGCTTACCTGAAAAGAGTTTATGACACTTTGATTTACTTTAACATCTTTGTAAAAAAAATAACATTCAGTTATCTCTCACTCTGGAGATTTGGTGTGTGTGTGTGTGTGTGTGTGTGTGTGTGTGTGTGTGTGTGCATGTATGTATGTGTAATTCATTGTCTGAATCTGATGCTTGTTTTTTGTATATGTGACTCCAGAAGAGTTAGCCTGTGGAGTTAGTCTGTGATTGTATATGTATTTAATACTGGTGTCTATTATTCATATATTTTTCTACTTGTATTTTCTTCTTTAAATCTCCAATTCAGGGAATTAAGACAAGTAATTAGATTCTTCATCATAATTGTATCTTAACCTCACTTTCCTTACTTAGAAGAGATTTCAAAGTCCAGGGGCTAGTGCACAGAAATTGCTTAATAGAATTTATATTTGCCGTTAAAATAACTGCCAAGATTTTCAAAAGAAACTTCCTTGAAAGAACATCTATGTATGTCCCTTATGTAGGCAGAGAAGGCTAAAGAAAATAGTGTGGGAGAAAGAAAATGATGAATATTAAAATGTCTAGTAGCAGTATGACAGAGAAGAAAGCACCTTGCTCTTGGAGTTCAAATCTTGGTTCTGCCAATTATTAAAAATAAAGATTTAAAAAAATTCAATTTTTTTCTTAAAAGGGAGTTCTCAACAGAGGAATTACGAATGATTGAAAGGCACCTGAAAAAGTGCTCATCATCTTTAGCCATCAGAGAAATGCAAATCAAAACAACTTTGAGATACCACCTAACACCTGTTAGATTGGCTAAGATAAAAGACACAGAGGACAGCCTATGTTGGAGAGGATGTGGAACAAGGGGAACACTCCTCCATTTTTGGTGGGAGTGTAAGCTTGTTCATCCACTTTGGAATGCAGTATGGTGGTTTCTCAGAAAATTGAGAATCAATCTCCCCAAGGACCCAGCAATTCCACTTCTGGGTGTATACCCTAATGATGCACAGTCATACTCCAAAGGCATTAGCTCAACTATGTTCATAGCAGCATTATTTGTAATAGCAAGAACCTGGAAACAACCTAGATGTCCATCAACTGAAGAATGGATTAACAAACTGTGGTAAATCTACACAATGAAGTATACTCAGAAGTAAGAAAAAATTATATCCTAAAATTTACAGGCAAATGGATGGACTTGGAGAATTTCCTCCTGAGCGAGGTATCACAAACCCAGAAAGATAAGCAGGGGATGTACTCACTCATTAGTGGACTCTAAACAAAAAAGAAAAAAGCCAAGCATGCCCAAGCTGCAAACCACAACCACTGAACAGCTTGGGATCAGACACACCCTGGACTGACTCTTCGGATCCCACTCCACCTAAAGGTACACCTGACTCACTCTTGAGGGAGGGGAGACAAAACTGGATCTGCCAGGAGTGGAGACTGAACTAAGTAATATTAGGTCAGTGGGACCATGGGACTGTCTGCTGCCTCCCTAGGGAGGGAATGGGGAGTTGTGGAGAAGAAAAAAATTATTTGATGTGGCAGGAGGGGGAAGGGACCTTGAATGATATGCAGGGATAGAAAGTGACTTGTTTGTTCATAATAATAATAAAAAATAAAAAATTCAATTTTTAATCTGATACAGGAAAACTAATTTTTTCATAATAACTCTCAATATTGTAACAAAAAATGCAGAGGTATTACAGCAACATTTGAAAGGCTTCAGATTGATAGATCCATGAAAGTGATAATGAACCTTGATAGGCCCTGGTATGGAGATGATAATTAGTACTTCATACACTAAAACCAGAGGTTCTCAAATTAGATTATCTTCTTGAATCCTACTTTCACCTAAGTATTTGGGCAAGCTATTTAATATCTCTAAGCCTGTATCTTCACCTGTAAAAGTAGATACAAAAATAATCTATATTTTCCAGTGATTTGAACCCGATATTTGGTATGTGGCAATTGTTCAGTATATAAGCTATTCTACATGTTAATGAAGATCACTAATAATCCAATTTCAAGAATTTTTCCCAACCCTTACATTCAATTAGGACCAAAAGTAATATAAAGGAGGTGAAATCCGCAACAAAAAGAGGCCAAAAATAAACTTGATTTTACTTACTGTATTTCCATTCGATTGTTTTCCATATCACCTTACTGTCATTTGAACATAAAGTACGAATTGTATGTAAGTAGGCCAATATCACTGTATGTTGCCTTTTCTCTGGAAGGCAGCTTGCTTACTCAGAGACAAAATGGAGACTGCTTCTTTTGCCTCAGTATTTGTGTCAGCAGCAAAATTGAAAATATTCCTTGTCACCCACACTGCTGTCAGCTGGGGGGGAGGGTTGTAAAGGAACATAATTTCAGAACTAACACAATATCAGGATGATTTACCTATCTCTTCTGCTTCACTTTCATCTCAGCTCTCAGAGATTCATTCATCAATATTTTATTTACACACACATATCTCATTTTTACACCATTTCTCTGCCCACTGCCAGATGGCTCTGTTGTATGCATCCTGTTCATCAAGGACAGTGAAAAGGAGATAAAGGCACCTAGTATTGGCACTTAAGTGGGACTCCAACAAACAATGAGTCAGACTAAAGTAATGTTTGCACTCCCTTGAAGAAATGTAATGCAGGGATCAAACAAATGAGTAAATGATTAAAATTAGAAGATGAAAGATTGATGACTTCAATTCTATTGCTTGTATCATGCCACAAAGTTTAGTGCAGTGTATTCATGTACTTAAAATACCTAGTGCATGAAGCTGCAATCACATCCAAGTTTGAGTCATTTCATAGTCTAATCTGTTTCTTAACTGGATAATTCTTGTTAACATCCAGGCTTACAATAATAAACGGCATTATTAGTCTGAATATATATCTATCTATTTTATTGTTTAGTTACAATGAATTTGCCTTAAGAATACAATTCTGTTTTTTTTTTTTTTTTTTTTTTTTTTAAAAAAAAAGCCATGAGGAAGAGGTTAAGAGCTCACAACCATGAAATAGATTTTCAAGTTTTTACTTACCAGTTGGGAAGATGTTAATAACTGTCTTAACTTTTAATGTTTCATTTTATTCATGTGTAACTGCTAAACAACTACAAGAACAGAAATGTCACATATATTGAAGGGATTTATTGTTAAACTTTAATAATAATAATTTAGAAATAATAGCACAGTGCCAAACATAACCTCTGAAGGAAGGTTAGCTATTTTTATTTTTTGTAAAATGAAAATTAAGAATAGCTAAGGAAGTGTTTTCTTTCTTTCATTTTTCAGTTTCTGTGAGGCCTTCTACTTTATTATGTGAGGTTCTATAAAGGAAATTATTCAATATGATGACTACATATGTTACATGGAGAGTTTTTTATATTGGCTTACATGACATGGTCTTGGTCATCTAATGATAAGTTTCTAAATGCTGTAGAGTAGGAGGAACTTGTAGCTGCTCAGTCATGAAGCTAAATGTCTCAGCAGCCCAAGTCTGGCTTGGAGGATTCATAGATATCCTCTGATGTTCAGCCAACACCAGAAGGCTAAATACACTGGGCTCTGATGCCAGCAAAGAATTTCAGCAAGAGCAGCAAAAACATCAGTGGGATAGGTGTACTTAAAGCAAAATCAGGTGTTTTGTGACCTTTTTCCTGAGGACATAATAACAAACATCTATGAACTTCAGGTATGATACCAACAAAAAGCAAAAAACAAAACAAAACAAAACAACAACAAGAAAAACCCCCTATTCTGAACAAGTTTAGCTTGGGGATACTATGAGTATAATTAGAGTTACTTACAGGAATGTTCATGAGAGGTTACTTATAAGAGCATAGACAACTTAATGGAGAGCTCTACCACTACTAAGGGTAAAATATGTCTGTTCCTGTGCAACTGTTATCTCTCTTTCTATCTATGTATTTATGTATCTATCTTTCTGTGTGTATGTGTGTGTGGGGGGGGGGCTAAGACTTGTGAGCCTCCCCCAGAAGTTATTGTTAGCTGCCTATAAATCTTGGAAAAGCATAAGGACACATGAGCCCTGTATCCTGGTAATCATTAACTGTCCACAAATCTTTGGGGCAGTGAGAAGAGCCTTCTGAATCTAATAATGAAAAGTTAACAAAACCACTCTTGTGTTGGTTGCCTCCAGGCTATCATACTTGTTAACAATTAAAAAGGACAAAGACTCTGTCTTACACAGAAGACAGTGGACCGTAATAGCAGACAAGTACTGCTTTCTTCTAAAATCCCTCACATCAGAATCACACGTGGAAGCCACAATTCACTCTGCCAATTGTCTTTGCTCATTAGTTAATCCTTCCCGAACATGTCCTTAAGGATCAGCCTAGAAGTGTGTCTGTTAGTTGAGTCCAGATCTAATCAAGTTGTGAAGACTAAATATTAGCTTTCAAAGCAGGAAAGAGTACACAAAAAAGGACCATGACAGCAAAATCACTTATATTTCTAAATATATGTATCAATCTCTGAATAGACAATATTTATAGAAATAGAAATAATTATTTTAATTATATGTATGCTTGTGTATATATGTCTGTGTGGGCCCTGTGTGCATGTATGTAAGTATGTATGTGTGTATGTATGTTTGTATGTATGTGTTCTGTTACCGTTACTAAGAAAACGTGAACAAATGTTGGTGTACCCCAAATAGGAACCAATGACCGGTCAAAGTAAAGATAGTACAAAAGTTCAATATGCTGAACTAATTTTAGGGGGTTGCTTAGAGAAATATCTAGGTGAAAGATTATTTACAATAGCAAAAAAGACTCAATAACACCTGTATCACCATAAGGCTGCATCAATACACATGACAGCTCATGAAAGGTATACAGCTAGAACACACTGTAAAATCTAGTGACAACTCAAAAAGCTGGAGAGAATTTCCTTTCCAAGTAGTTGAGTTGGTCTAAACCTGTTCTAGGCAATGAGGCTGATTTTTGCTTCACTTATTCTAGGCAATGTGGCTGATTTTTGCTTCTAGGCAATTTCACTAATCTGCCTAGTCCAGGCAAACTGATTTTGGCTATTGACTCAGTCCAGAGTAAATGAACTCCCAGAAGCTCTAGTCAGCCATCTGTGTGGTTTTCCCCATTATGATCTTGACCCTTTTACCCATATAAAACCTCCTCCTACTCTTCAACTGGACTCCACAAATCTAATTACAGGGAAAGGCCAGTTTAGGCACCCTCTCCACTATTGCTAGGAGTCTTAGCTTGGGTCATTCTTGTGGATTCCTGGGAATTTCCCTAGCACCAGGTTTCTCTCTAACCCCATAATGGCTCCCTCTATCAAAATATCTATCTTTTCTCTCCCTCTGTCCCTCCCCTAATTCAACCATCATGTTTTCTAGTATTCCCTTTTCCTATCCTTTTACCCCCTCCCTCAATGCTCCTAATTTACTCAGGAAATCTTATTTATTTCCCCTTCCCAAGGAAGATTCATGGATTTTTCTCTCTTAGGGCCCTTCTTGTTACCTAGCTTCTCTAGGGTTGTAGATTGTAGCTTGGTTATCCTCTGTTTTACATCCAATATCCACTTATGAGTAAGAACATATCATGATTATCTTTCTGGGTCTGGGCTATCTCACTCAGGTATATTATTTTTCCAGTTCCATTGATTTGTCTGCAAATTTCATGAAGCCATTGTTTATTTTTTTAACCATTGTGTAATTTTCAGTTGGGAAAATATATCACATTTTCTTTATCCATTCTTGGGTTTAGGGACTTATAGGTTGTTTCCATATTCTGGCTGTTACAAATAATAATGATAGAAACATAGTTGAGTAAGTATCCTTGTGGTATAATTGAGCATCTTTTGAGTATATGCCCAGGAGTGATATTGCTAGATCATAAAGTAGATTTAAAAATGTATTTACTGACTGTTTGGACCCATGCAGGGTACCGTAGAAGTGGGTGGAGAATCAGAGGCAGCCAGGTAGGAAGAAGGGGTGGAGTTTACTAGTCGCCATCTGTCCCCCGAAGAAGAAGCATGTAGGAATTCAGGTGAGCCACGGGCTGCAAGCCACGTGGTGGGTAGATTCATGGAAATGGGTTGATTTAAGAAGAAAGAGCTAGCT
>PVIH01014246.1:14399-54783 GCA_004025045.1 Sigmodon hispidus | reverse complement strand
CCCACCTTCCCGCCCTCCCCAAAAATGGGCGCTAGAAAGGCGATCTCTGCCGTTCCTTGCTCTGGCTTGCACATTTCCTGACAGCAGCCTGAGCCCGAGGCATGTGGACAGAGTCCACACGAACTCTGCTTTCCTCCCTCAGTAGACCGGGCCAGGCCCCAGGCAAAACGACCATTTCCAGGTATCCGGCAGCTGAGAGCACGGCCGCGGCCCCTCTAGGCTAGAGCAGCGCGCTCTGGGAAGAGCCACCACGCGCGCATTGGCTTCCCAATGTGCGCGGGGAACACTCAAGGGACCCCTACTCACCTGGCACAGGGGTTTCCGGAACCCATTTGAGTCCGGGCTGCAGTCTCTGGAAGAAAGAGCGGACCTGGTGACAGGTGGCGTCTGGAGGCGGCGGGGGCTGAGCCTGTCCCAGGCAGCCCAAGCCGAACAGCATCGCCACCAGCAAGCACGCGGTGCGCACGGTCCCGGCCATCCTGCTTCTCGGGGAGCGAGGAGAGCACGAGAGAGTGGCAATCAGAGCTGGAGCAGTCCTGGGACTCAGCAAGTCTGGCAGTGGCCTTGCAGAGCAAGAGACAAGCCGCTACCCAGCCGCTGCAAAAGTTTCCTCGCAGCTACCTGGGCGCTGGGCGAGGGCGGGAACCGCTTGGCGGCGCAGGGCGGCCCGGGGCGGAGCCTTGTGGGCGTGGCGAGGAGGGACAGGGCGGAGCGAGGCGAGCCGCGCCGCCTGGGGGACGGCGGCGGGGTCGTGTGTTTGCGGGCCTGCGGGGATGCGGGGCGTGGCGGGAAGCGTAGCTGGAAGACTGAGTTTAGCACAGCGGGCAAACCTGGTGGGAGAGGCTCGGGAGGAGGGCGCGGAGCGTGTGCGGTGGCTTCCAGCAACCCTGCCCTGCCACTCGATCGCCGCTGCTCTACACTGAGTGCTCTGGCATAACTACTGCAGAGGGGCTGCAGGCTCAGGCACGCTGATTGGCTTCCCAGCAGCCGTCCCCTCTGACTGGCTCTGGGAGAAGTTCCCCAGCCTCACTCCTCCTTCCCGCCTCCCATCGGCCTACAGCCAGGAGGGCTTTTCCTTTTCGGCTCTTTGAAAGCTCTTCATCCCTCCTTGTAGTGGGATGGAGGTTCGCGGTTTAGATACACATACACACATCGGCTTAGACCCTAGGCTTTCTCCAATCCTGATTCGGCGGCTTCTGGCAACTAGAGCCCACACAAAGCTTCCTAAACGTAAAATCTATCTCCTTGTTCTGCTTTCTGAGAAGGCTTTCCTGGGAACCCTTTTCCCAAGCAGCTCTGGCCGAGCTCTCAAAGCCAACCCACAAATAGTCAGCAGCAGCTGGGGACCTCTGCATTTCACGGCCTGGCTCATCTTTGTGCCTAAAAGGTCTGGAAGCTCTTGTAGCTTGCTGGGTTTGATTCAATAGAACCACACAAAGTAAAACATATATATGTATTTTTTTAAGGCACTTGATCCTGATCCCCAGGTGAGTCATATCGCCTACAAGATAGTCATGGGCGACACTCATAAAGCAAAGTACAGCCGGTAAGAGTAAGTCATTAGAAAATCATTTTCCAGATTAAATTCATTAAGCCTTTAGATACTCTGTTTCATACCTAGAGTAGAACCCTATTTGGAAAGTTACCTGAATGCCAGTCCCCATTTCTCTTACTTAATTCTCAACATTAGAAATACGTTCCTTAGGTTGGAGAGATGGCTCAGAGGTTAAGGGCACTAGCTGCTCCTCCAAAGAACCGGGGTTCAATTCCCAGCACCTACATGGTGCTCACAACTCAGGTTCCAGGGAATCTGACACTGTCACACAGACCTATATGTGGCAAAACACCAGCTTTATAAAAATGAAGTTATTTTTAAAATGAAATACGTTTCTTTGAGAATCAAATATCTCTTTGAGAGGGAAAAGCATATAATCATTACCTATGTGCAATCATTCCACTGGACTGATTGATTCCCTTTCTGACTCCAGTCATGTGCACACACAGAGAGCAACCTTAGCCCAGTGTCTTATACATAGTGGGAATTCAGTATTTCCATGATGAAAATACTTTACTAGCTCAGTGTGAACTAGCTTGATAGTATTCTTTTTTTTTTTTTCCTAGCTAGTAAACTAGAAATACGCTTGCAGAAATAAAAGATAAACTGGGGGCGGGGGACACTGTGTCTTGAATATGTAGGCTGAGAAGACAAAGCAATAGGAAGGTCAACAAGGAATTTAGGTCTTCATTTGTTCATTCATTAACAAATATTTAAATTCCCACTATGTGGCAGACTCCGTGGAATGTAAACAGAAAACAGAGACACAAAAATTACTCTGTAGTACCCTACCTCAGAGAATTACAAAACAAAGCAAAATGTTAACACATTATGTGTCAAGTGGTGAGATAGAGTTCCAAGGGTTGAACGGATGGATCAGAGAAAGTGGCCCAGAAGAGCTGATGGTCTAAACTCGGACTTGAAAGCCCAGTGGGAGCTGAGGTGAGAAAAGATTGGGGGAAGGGTGCTCAGGCAAGGAAGCAGGGTGAACAAAGAGGAGAGGCCCTGGCATGGCCCATTTGGAGAGTGGGAGGTGCGAGTAACAACTTCAGGCTGAGGAGTTAAAAGAGCTGAGGCCCGAGTGAGAGGCTAGCAAGGGCCAGATTATGCAGTCTAGAAGGCTGCACAGGAGTCTGGGGAACCACTTAAGGAAATTGTAAGCATAGGGGTGACATGATCATATTTGTCTTATTAAAAGATCTCTGCAACAGTATTTCAGAGAATGGCTTGGAAAAGCGGGGAAAGACTGGAAGAGCAAGGCAACCAGTTAAGAGGCCGTGAAACCAATACCAGCAAGAAATGATAAAGGCCTGTGACAGAGAAGTTTTGGAAGGGGAAACATTTCCTAGATATATTTGGGAGATAGAATTAAAAGTGCATGTTGATCTAGGGCCTGTGGGGGTTGGGGAGAAGGAGTCAAGGACTAAGAGCTTATTCACCCCCTCTTTTTCAACAAACATTGAGTGGTGCCTATGTATCTGGCATTCTTCTCCTACTTCATAATTTTGCCTGGGGCTAGGCCTGCGCCTGCATTGAACATTTGACAAATGACATATCCACTTTAAAAGAAACACCAATTAAGAGTCCTAATTTGGCTGGTGAGTTTGATATGTTCCACCTGTGGAGCCCTGCGACCAAAGGGCAGATTGGAAGGCAAGCATTGATTGAATTTCATGACCTCACAGAGGAAGACATGACCTCCCATAAATTCATGATCTTCCAGAGCCCATGCAACGAACTACAAAGGCAACAGTTGTTTTCAACTACTGGGTATTGAGTACCTGGAAAAGAGTGACTTTTAATATGTGCTTTTTATCCAAAGCACACTTTGTGTGAACTAAAACAGTGCTTCCCGCATGAAGCGTGGATCCCTGAAGTCGAGGCAATGGACCCATGAACTTGGGTTTATTGTCAAATACTTTATTTCAGTTGGTTACAAACTATAGATACAATCAGTGCATTTTTTACATACAGTCAGTCTCATGAATTTTGTCAAGAGAAAGCTAGGTGCCCAGTTCAGTAAAATGTGAGCTAATTTGAAAAAAAAATTAAATAATATTAAAAACATGAAGACAGGGCAAATTGAGTAGGGTTGTATGTAGATGCCTACCTAGGATTTCAACTAAAGCAGGGGACAGAGTGCCTCTGAGGTCGGAGAACTATTTCTTTAGCCTGGAAGCTTCTGCTCCCACTCCAAGCACCTACTTCAGAGCTTCTATCTTAGCTAAGGGACGAGGTTTTTTGGTTGTTGTTTTAAACTTGCCCTCGATGGAGGACCGTTTCCATTTTTATAAGTGCCTCTCAAAAGCTTCTAACCTTCCAGTCAGCTGTGGAGCCCTGCAACAATGATGACTCTTACAGTGGAATTTCAGGCACTGAAATGGATGTTGCAGGATAGGCTTCTTTCAGAAACACCTCCAGAAATGTCACAGGCAGCCATGTCCACTGCTTAGTCAGTGTTGACAAAGTTTACCCCTGATAATCTTTAGCCAGGGACTAGGGAATGTAAATGGAGGTAAAGCTCTGGCCGAGATTGCACAAGAACTTGCTTTGCAAAACAAGAAAGAAAAAAAGAAGAAAATTCATATACAAATGTGTAGAATCTATTGCATTACTCTATTTGTTATACAGCATGCTAGCTACAGAGATAGGTGATTATTAAGGTCCAGTTTTGTAGCAAGGAAAGGCAGAACGCGTGTGTGTTTATAGTCCCTGCCACCCCACCAGCTGAGGTGAAAGTATGGATTGAGCCCAGGTGTTCAGGACCCACCAGGGAAACACAGTGAGACTTTGTCTCAAAAACAATAAACAGAAAACCTGTGCTTTTGGTGGTGGTGGTGGTAGTGTGTGTGTGTGACAAAAATAACTGTTTTCTCTTTGACACACAAGCAACCGGCTTACTTCATGCAAGACAAGCTCACGTCTCCATTTTAGTTTTTGTCAGAGAGCTAATCAGTGTGGAGACACAAAAGGACATGCCGATTGAAAAAGTGTTCACTTTTGACAATAATGGCTCTGTGCTCTCAGGCCCAGTTGAAAGTGTTTAGATAGCATGGCTGAACTCCCTCTTCCCCTTTGGACCCTGAGGGAAGGCTATCTAGCCCAGCAGGCCCAGAAGAACTTTTCTTCACCTTTTGCTCCTGGACTCCAGTTTGAAAGAATTCGAGAATTCCCAGCTGTAGCCAGCAGCTATTATCTTGCTGTAACGGGGAGGAGAGTCTGGTTCTGTGGCTCCAAAAGCAGCATAAATCAAGTTTTCTGGGAGAGGGCTAAGAAAGAGTGTTCAACAGCTGCTGCCATGGGAGGAGCACATACACAGCCATGCACATGGCCACACGCACACAGCACACATTATTTGTCTTGGGCCCAGTTCCTTTGCTCCCCCCTCCCCCCAGGTAATGTTCTCTTCTAGTCGCTCTCAGGTACACAGTGTCTGCTCTTAACCTCATTCTTAAACTTGCTGTCAGAGAAGAAACTTTAAAGCTCATCAGATCTCAGTGTATCTGCTTGATAGGATATAATGGGGCTGCCCACCCAGGGGTACAAGTATTTCAACAGGGATCAAAGCTTTAAACCAAAGGAGCAGAGCTCTAAAAACTCTGGAATTCCAAGCATCCGCCAGTGGGAAGGGAGTGTTTAAACTGAGGGGCAATGAGGCCTTTTTTGGTGCACCTGAAATCACATCATGTAGACAGTTGCTTATATGTTAGGCTGGTTGCTGTTCACAGTCAACACCTCCTGAGCCACACCTCTGAGCTAGATGGCACACAGCCACTTTGTCTCCTCTTCTCCTGCAGTGTATGAGTCCTTTGTGGGGCAGAGGGAAGGGGAGGCGCCAGGCACACTGATCCCAATTCTCCCAAATGTATAAGGTATGATCAGAGGATGAATTATAGTCCTTTGGGAAAGAGTGTTCATTCATCCATCCCAGCCAGCAGGCCAGTGCAATGTAAATGGTTACTTTGTAAGTTGAAAGACTTAAAGTCATTCTGAAAATTGCATAATAATCTCAGGCAGAATTGAGCCCCATGTGTATGGAAAATTATGTGACTGAGATCTTTGCATTGTGAGTTGTGGGTGGATAGCTTCTCCTCAGAGTGGGGACTATGCTCTGCCCTCACTAAATCCACAAAATATACTGAGCTTCTTCTAAGTCAGTATCTAAATCTTGAAAATAAAACTGAAATTTTTATTTGCACTATCACATTGATTACTACAACTAAAAAAATTCTATTCTCTTTGTTTGCATAAAGGAATATTGATCTTGATCCCTCACATGCCTTTTCATGCCTTGAGTCTATTGATTTTTTTAATTAGACAGATATACTGTATGAATTTCTAGCATTTTGTGGCCTCTGCATAGATGTGTGTGTGTGTGTGTGTGTGTGTGTGTGTGTGTGTGTGTGTGTGTGTGTGTGAAAACTCGAGTGGTTTGTAGTCTGGCAATTGAAAGCATGGTAGTTTTAAGTTCAAATATGAGTATTGCCCAAGGCATAGCTTTATATGCCGCATGGCAATTCCTACATGCTTTATTTTGCTTTAAATTACTTGTATCAAAATTTACAAAGGTTCAGGCATGCTTGTTTCATAGAATTTTCAAGTAATTTCAGTATATTTTCCCCTGAGTCTTTAGTCTCTAAAATTTGGTTCTCCAAAAAGCCACCTGGCATTTAAAAGTTTAAATTCTTACCAAGTTTGCTCCCTCCCATGTCCTGTGTTAGTCACTGCCACATATGGGAAGACATCAGTAGCTACTGCTATATATGGCAAAAAATACTCTTGATGACCTTTTCCATCCTACATCCCAAGTCACATTCACAGTATTAAGTCTGGGGTGTGTGTGTGGAGATTTCCAAAGTAGCTACTGGTAATGGTTCAGCAGGTAAAGGCAGTTGCCTCCAAGCCTGGCAACCTAACTTTGTTCCCTGAAACCAACATGATGGAAAAAGTGAACCGTCCCTCACAAGTTGTTCTCTGAGTTGTGTACTGAGATGCATAGATGCCCCCACACATAAAAATATACATACACAATAATGAATAAATAATGTTTTTTAAAGCATCATAGTATATAGGACGTGGCCATTTTCAGCACCACACCTAACTCAAGTTATCCATCATGAAGGTTATCCATTAGAACTGGTGTTATTGAGACCATTCTGACTGAAACCCTGGAGCCAAAAAGGGTAAGAGCAGTTCCAAATGGTTCCATCTTCTCTCAGGCAGGCCCAGGCTCCACTTGCTTCTAACACTTAAGGGAAACACTCTGCTTGCTGCATAGTGAAGCAAACACATGATTACAGAAGTTCATCCAATTCTTCTCTGTTTTTCCTCTAATCCAGTGCTACCCAAAGTGAACTCCAAGGACTTGGACTGATACACTTACTGCTAGTCTGTGATATGTTTAGGTACAAAAGGTTAGAGTCCACAGTGAATAACTTTATTTTACTATTGAGTCCAGGCTGACCTCAAACTTAGTGTGCGGTCAAGGCTGAGTTCAAACTCTTGATCCTCCTGCCTCAACCTCTCAATTTCTGGTACTACAGCTGCCTACCACCACACCCAAATCAATGCTGAGAAATTTTGATAGTATGTTATATGGCTGCCACTTGTAAGCACATGACAAATTGGCTCCACAGTTGAGTCTAATAATTGTTTGAAATTTCCCATATGTTTTGGATTACTTTTTATTTTAGTCTCCCAAACTACTTGTTCACCTCAAGTAGAAAAGCAATAAGGATAAAGTGATCTTTCAGTACAGGGAGTACAAAGTACTGTATATTACCCTAGTATGCACAATGCTTTGGCCCACGGTCAACATTTCATAAATAATTTTCAATGAAGCCCTGTGGTATTTTCCTTTACAAAAGAAGACTACATTTCTTCTTATTGAGCATTCCTATTGACATCACAACACAGAAAACTTTTCCCATAATAGGTACTCTATTTGAAGATACAATTCTAAAAGATCTTTCTTCTAAATTATCACATAAGAATAATACCCTTTGGCTCACTTCAAGAAATTCTAGGAAGAAAGGAAATATGGGTTGTGTGAGATCTTGCTTTTCAGAAGATCTTGCTGTAAATTATGAACTTCTTTGCCTTCAGGTTTTATTTTTATCAATTACTTCTGCTGTAATTTATATCACACTTTCTGTTATAAATGAAAGAAATGCTAGCCTGTGTACCAAAAAGTAACTCCTTAAAGCGAGATGATAAGATCCAGAGGGAAGGGTTGCTTCCCTGGAATGCCTTCATCTCATTCATCCTCACTACTTGTCAGAAGCGTAGCAAATCTCCTTCCATAAATAAATTGCATGTCATTACTCACAAGATTTACACTCCACTGGCTGTCTCTAGTCCTTCTCTAACTCCTGGTAAACTGGCGGTTAACAGCAGATGGTTTGTCAGCAACTTTTTGTCTGGTATTGTTTTTAAGTAGGTTAATAAGAACATCGACTGTTTTCCCAAATAGACTGGAGGAATTAAAAGAGCAAAAGTAAAAAGAATTGGCTTTTAGTCCATATTCTGTCCCCCTAAACATGGTAACCTGGGAATCAGGGGCTGCATCTTCCTAAACTGGAAATTAAAAGCTGTAGACTGCATGCTCTCTAGCATTCTTTCTACTTCTATCTGTGTTCCCATGTCGGGGAACTCCTTCAGGGAGAGAATATCACACATTTGTACCCAGCATATGAAACAGTATCTAGGGCATGGTAGGACCTCAGTACTCTGTTGTTGAATGTGTGACTAAATGTATCCCTCACAACACAAACTCAGCAATGACTCCACAGGGAATCCTCAGGAAATATTTGTCAGTGGATCAGTGTTTTTCTTAATTGAAAGACTACATAACAACATTAAAAATCTCAATAATTTCCAAATGAGCAGAAGAGTATGTCTGTTGTAAACAGTTTTGAAAGAATAGGGTTATGAACAGACATATTTCCATTGCATTTTTCGTACCAAAAATCTAAATCAGAGATTTTTATTTTTAGACATAGCCTCACTATGTAGCTCCAGCTGGTTTCAAACTCATCACAAAGCTCAGGGCAGCCTGAAGCTAGATATCCTCCAGCCTCTATGTACCAAGTGCTGGCCTTAAAGGCATGTACTATCATGCCTCTTGGCCCAAATCAGAGATTTTTAAATTAGCTTATTAAAGTGTTTAAACAACTGAGGCTTTGATATTTGCTCTTTAAGATTGTAAAGCACTAAAGGCAATAGATCATGTTTATCTAAAACTCACTGTGTGGAGGTCTGATTATTAAAATGTTTGGAAATGAAGATAGTAAACTCTTTGGAAGGTTCATTATTAGTTTTCCTTATTGAGAAATCTATGTCAATCCCTTCTATGGAAATATTTCATGAATGAATTGCATGTTCCTGTGCTTCTGTAAACACAGTACACTGAACCTAATCTAACCTGTCCTTGATGCTCTGTTATATTTTATTTAGTCTTTGAATGATGTTTTAAATATATAGTATCAAGGAGACATTGAGCTGGAGTTATACTGAGCCTGCTACACGTGGTAAACTGGGTTTCTTTTGAAAAAATAATCCTGCATACTGATATTTCTCTTTCCCTTTAATGTGTGATGTGTAATGCAAAGATTCCCTTCCTGCTGTCTATGTTTACTTTTACAGATTGCAGTTCTGGAATCAAAGACTAAAGCAGTTCTTCTTCTGTTGTCTCTTCTCTTTCAACTCCAACCTCCAACCTCCGAGTTTATTTCAACTCACCCTCCAGTTGACTTTTCTTTAACTTATGGTGCAACACACTGGTCGAAAGACGCATGACAATGTTATGGAATGGAACTAAGTTTCAGAAGCATGGGGTCCTGGGTCCAAATTCCAGCTCTGTTACTCTCTAGTTAGGTGACCTTGGCCAAAGGACCTTATCTGCTTAAGCCTTAACTTTACAAAGCAAGGATTTTAAAACTTTACTTTGTAAAGATAGCAGGAGTTAGAAGCTGGTAGCTCAAACCCTACTGTTGATGCAGCCACTATGAAAAACAGTATGGAGGGGCTGGAGAGATGGCTCAGAGGTTAAGAGCACTGACTGTTCTTCCGGAGGACCTGAGTTCAATCCCCAGCAAGACCATGGTGGCTCACAACCATCTATGATGAGATCTGGTACCCTCTTCTGTAAACTATATGCATAATAAATAAATAAATATTTTTTTTAAAAAAAGAAAAACAGTATGGAAATTCTCAAAGTAACTTAAAATAGAGCCAAAGCTGTCTATCTCCCATATGTGCTTGTTTATCCAAAAGAATTCTCTAGGCTTTGTTGCATATACTTATAATCCCAGTACCTGGAAGCCTGAACACAGAGGTTTCCATCTGAGCTGCAGTTTTACACATGCACATACAAAGAGGCAGGCAAATACCCCCATTTACAAATACACACATTTTATTTTTCAGAAAAGCTACATTCTAAACTGATATATGCATTCCCATGTTTATTACAGCATTGTTCTTAGTGGAAAAGTTGTGGAAACAACATAGGATAACATCTAGTGACAAATCTATAAAGAATTATATATATATATATGATAAAGAAATAGTGCTATCTGTGACAAAATAGATGAACCTTAAGGACATAGTGATATGTAAAATAAAAAATAATGCAGAAGAAATATCATGACTCCACTTGCATGAGACATCTAAAACAGTCAAATATGCATAGACTCAGAGTGGAACTGTAGTTGCCAAGGGCTACAAAGAAGGGGAGACAGGGTAATTTCAGTCAAACAAGATAAACAAGCTCTCTGTTATTCAACATTGTACATATATTTAGCACTGGTGTATGGTACACTTACAGTTCTATTAAGGAAGCAGTGCTGTTGCTACAATAAAGAAAACAGAACTTTGATCAATGACTGGAAAACATACAAATTCATGTGATAGCTCAAACATAGTGCAGCACAATGGTGAAATATAGGTGGCAGATATACTTGTGTCTACTATAAAATCCTTCCAGTTTCTTTATACGATAGACATATATAACCTTTCAAGAGCTTGAAAGTAGGAGTAATGAAGGGCAGTGGAAAATGGGAATGAATATGAACAATGTATAATAACTTGTATTATGATTATGCCACAGTAAGAAATCCATTACTTACTGCTAACCCAAAAAAATTTAACAATTTTTTTTCATAATGTAACATAATTACATCATTTTCTCCTTCCCCTTCCTCCCATCCAAACTTTCCTATATATTACCCTTTTTCTCTTTCAAGTTCATGGCCTCTTTTTCTTTAATTCTTGTTACACACACACACATACAGAGCTAGGTACATAAATATAACTTACTCAGTTTTTGTTTGTATAATACTACTTTTTTAATATTTATTTTTATTTATGTGAATTGGTGTTTTGCTTGCATGTGTAAACTGTGTAAAGATGTCAGGTCTTAGAATTACAGACAGTTGTTAGCTGCCATGTGGATGCTGGGAATCGAACTCAGGACCTCTGGAAGAACAACAGTCAGTGCTCTTAACCGCTGAGCCATCTCTCCAGCCCTGTATAATACTACTTTTATGTGTGCATGTTTTCAGGGCTGACCATTTGGAATTGGGTAACCAACTGCTGTGCTCTTCCTGGGGAGGACTGTTTCTCCCACTCTCAGCATTCCTCAGCTGCCTGTAGTTTTTTGTCTGGGCTTGAGAGAAAATTTTATTTTAAGGGGCAGGGGAGATAGATCAGCAGATAAGAGCAACATTTACTGCTCTAGTGAGGACCAGAGTTCAGTTCCCAGCACTCATATTTGGTGGTTCACAACCTCTTGGAATTCCAATTCCAGAGGATCCAATGTCCTCTTGTTAATCCCAGAGGTTTAATCAAAAACAGGAATGAACCTAGTTTGTCTTTAGCATAAGATGGAGGCTGGATGGTTCTTTATTCTGTGAACACCACTTTCATATGCACAAACTCACACATGTATACAGATAGTTAAAAGTAAAAATAAACTCCTTTAAAATGTTTTGAATTTAAAAAAATCTTTAGGAAGACTGAAGATAAGTAAGTAATGTGTGTAGCACATTTTAGTTCTCCACATTAAGGATTAAGGCCAGAACTTTGAAAAGCTATCCAAGCTGGGTTTGTTTTCATAAACATTACTATTCTTATTATTTTCATTATTCATTTCTTACCCAGAGTTATTGAGCAGTCATCATGTAGTAAGCCTTGGTGGTACAGAGATGAGGCCAAATTCATACCCTCATGCTCCTCAGCCATATGTGCTGTTAGCCACCAGGGTAACAATACATAACTGGGATCTTGCATTTTTACTTGGGACTTCATTGCCAGGTTTGCCTCAGTGGCAGTTTTAGGGACTATCAAATCAGTAAGGGCTTTCAGATTTACAGTTTTGAAGAAATATATTCTGAGTGGTTTTCCTCTAACTGTCCAGTCTGGCTAGTAACTCCATTTCCCATCAGTTTCCCTTTCAAAACAGATCTGGGGAGGGCATGAGAGCAGGCTAAGCTCTGTTCAGCAAGAGACTTGCCACAGATCCAGGGAGTCTCAGACACTGATTTGCGTTTCCATTTCCCAGGCTTGAGCCTCTTGTTTGGCCTCCGAAATTACAATTACATTTCCAGCCAGGATTTTGGCCTTATTCTCAATTCCCAGCCATAGTAATGGCTCGTGTTTCCTGGATGTAACTACAGGAGCTCAAATTCACTTCTGGGGGGAAGAAAAGCTTCCATCTTGAGCTCGCAGCCAGATTTAGCTCAGTTTTAAACTTCACAGTCGTATTCGCATGTTCTCATAGCATTTCTAATTTACTGCTTTATGGAAATATCATGTCATGTTTACTTTCCTTTCTTCTGTTTAAGAATAGGCAGTGCAGTGACTCTTCTTTAGAGGAAATAGGCCAGTGATTTTTTTTGACAACTGAAAACAATACCAGACTTTCAGTTAATATTCTATGTGTGGAGGGATAACATTTATTCCACATATGGACAAAAGAGTTTACCTTCCTCGCTGTAACTGCTCCTAGGGCCTAAAAAAACGAGGTCATTTAATCACATGCAAGCAGCCAGACAAGATGATAATGCAAAGCAGGATTCGGTGGGCTTGTAAACCATATGGGGCTTATCAAATGCCCTATATCACTCAAGGATGGAAAAAGCTCAGCCTGTTGAAGAGAAAGATCAAAGAATCAATGATGGAATTGCCTATTGTCCTTTGGTGGATTTTCACAAAAATGTGCAGTTCTTGACCCCAAGGTGAAAAGATCAGCGGAGTATCATTCTGTGAACACAATAGTTTTACCTGAAGCCTAGCTACAATTCAGAAGCCTAAGAAAAGATTTCTATTTCTCACCTCAGAATGTTAAATGTGACATTAACACACGATATTATAGGTATTTAAAAAAAATCAACCTTGCCTGGTTTCTTTTCTTTATACTAATAATATAATATTATTTTTGATTCTAAAAACTAATCTAAGGGCTGGGAATCTAACTCAGTGGTAGAAAATTCAACTACTATGTGTGTAGCCCTGGATTCAACTCCCACTAGAGTAAAGAAAAGAATATTCATTCACAGTGTGCTATTTGAACACCTAACGCCAAACTTAGATCTGACACAATCAGACCAAGCTTTCAGGACTATGTTACTGCCCCGGTTAAACTGTCTCCTATTTAAGACCCCAAACTCCTCACAAAGAGCTCCTTTAGAACTGAGACAGACCTTATAGGCATGGATTATTGCCCAATAATATTGATGAAAAAGCCTGCGTGATTCAAAGAAATAAAGCAATGATCCCAAGGTGACTTAGCAGGTCAGCAGTGAAGACCAGACTATACCTTAAGTCTAAAATAAAAGGGAGAGAAAGAAAGAATCCCAAGCAGCGCATGTGGCAGTGCTTTAAAAGTTAACTGTCATAGGCAAAAACATCTGAATGTTATCCAGATGTCTTGGGAAAGCTTGAGGGAATCAATACTCACCTTAAAAAGGCAGGCAGAAAAAATGACTTGTTACGAAAACCATGCCAATTTGAGATTTACTAGATGAGAGAGAAAAGTGGGGGGACAGTATAAGAATATTGCTTGTGATGTATGCTTCACCCAAAACACAGACAGAAAAAGTACAACGTAGACAATAGTTTGAGTCAGACACTTCAGCCAGAATTTGCTTAGGGTAAAAAAGTGACAGACATTTTGGAAATTGCCCTCCTCACAGTTTAAGTAATAATATTTACAGAATTCTTTCTTGTTAGAGAAAAACCAGTGTAAGTGGTTCTGGGAGAAGGTGGTCGCTGTTCTGCCTTCATCTGGATTTTCATCCTGTAATGTAAAATAAAGAAATTGAATGATAAGTCCACAAAAAAGTGGCCTTTCAAAGATCTGGCCAGTAGAATTTGACAGCCAATTATGAGGACTCCTGATGTTACAAAACTTGGAATTTCTCAAAATTTAGCAGTCGTGTCTGAGTAGGGAAAGCTAGTCACATTACAGGAAATCCCCCTCTATGCTCCAGAAAAGTGGTTCTATAGGTCAGAGTCCAGCCTCACGCTTGGAATTAAGGGGTCCAAGTCTGACTGCGGCCCTCTTCTTCCCCCCTGAGCCCCTCAAAGGAGCACTCTCTACAGGAAGGAAAAGTTAGCCTGAGAGGGAGCTAAAGCAATGTAGCCCAGTTGCCAGAATCCCTCTGTAGGCCACCCAAGCAGTGAAGAAATTCATGGAGAAAAAGAAAGAAAGACCCACAGCCGTGAGCAGAGCCAGCTGGGAGGGACATTATTACTTTATTTCTGTTTTCTTAACTATATGTATGTGCATGCATGCATGTATGTGTGTATGCATGCATGGGTGCTCTGTGAGTGTATGTGTGTGTCTGCAAGCATGTGTTTTGAAAGGGCGAGAGGATTGATTGCAGAAAATATCTGCAATCCACAGCACTCAAGATGGAAACTTTTGTTGATATAATTTCTCTTAACTTTCCTACACCTTCCTTCCCTTCTACCCCATTTCCCCAGTGGCTATCAAGAGCTGTATATATCTGACCACAAAACATCCAGTCAGTTCAAGTCAAAAATGCAGCCAGCCATCTGGATTGACTCAAACTCTGTCTACACACACCAATTGGCTTGGGGGTAAAAAAATGTAATTCAGTGGAACAACTGGTTATTTTTAAAACAACGAGTTGAATTCAGACAACCATCCAATTAGTTGATTTCAAAATGCCTGTTTGGCGACATGAAAAGGGTTCTTTTCAAAGGGCCTTGTGTGTGCATAAACAACCTGAATGCTATTAAATTGATGAGCTATTTTCAAATCACGTAGATAAGGCCAAAGTGCCTGGACTCTGTTTATAAAGGGGGAAACCTGTTAGAGCAGCTCTCCAGAGAGTGACACCTTCTGCCATAAGGATGAAGTCGGAGTTGACAGGGCATCATCGTGCCTCTCTTTGTATAGATAAGCAACTCAATCCTTCCTTGAAGAAACCTCTCTAACGTGACTTTTTTCCTGGACATGCCACACCAACCAAAAAACCAAAGATTCAGAATGTCCAGGTTAAAAAAAAAAATGTGCTAGCTATCTCCACCTAACATTTCCTAAAGGCATACAGTGGTGTTATCCTGATGCTCACCTTTTATGGGTTTCACTTTCACTGCGTATGTCAAGGAAGTCTCCTTGGATGAGTTGGATCAGTGTAAACTACACAGTGATATCTCCCTCAGTTTATACGTCTTGTCCCTACTTCCAAATTGGAAGCCTTCTATACTTGGGTTATATTACTAAGGAATGATTTAAGGGGAAAAGATGCCTGAGGGGTCCTCTGCCTAACGAAAATTTTATTTGCACTCCCAATGCTTTGTCATAAAGAGTATTGGACCCTGTTAATCACCTAAGTTTTTCCCATTAGGCTTAAGGCATTGCCCCTGAGGTGGTGCTGAAGGCTCCCCTAAAAAAAGTTTGTTTTGGGGGTTGGGGATTTAGCTCAGTGGTAGAGCACTTGCCTAGCAAGTGCAGGGTCCTGAGTTCGCTCCTAGGCTCTGAAAAGAAAAAAAATAGAAAGAAAAGATTTCTTTGACATCTGAGTCACAAAGGACTTCAACAAAGACTCCTAGCTAAAATGAGAGCTGCCTAAGTGATGGCTGTCCGACCCCAAGTGACAAGCATTTACTAAGAGCAACTTTTGTTTCCGAGAATGTTCTTCTTGGGTGTGTCTTAATCCCAAATGTTGTGGACCTTTAATTTTATTGTGCATGTGTGTGTTTTTCAAACATTTATTTTATCAGAAAGGATTCCTACAATGGAAGTATTCATGGCTGTGCTGTGGCTAAATCTTTAGGTTTAAGACTAGTTAAGCTGCTCCAGGTAGAAGTGTTTGCACAGCTCAGAAGGATAGAATCACAGCCCCAGAGTTGGAAGGGGCCCCTTAAGCCAGTTCTTGCCTACAGGCATCCAAACCAGAGGGATTCTTTAAGAACTCAAAAGATAGAAACTTTAAAAATACAGCTTTTTAAAAAACTGGTTATTTTAAAAGTGTAAACTACAAAACATATGTACAAAAAGAATAATATTATAATCCATGTTTAAGTGATTTTCTTTTTAAAACATTTGCTTTCTCATTTTTAAAACAAAATAGTAAACAGTGAAGTCCTTTGGGGGGGAAAAGGAAACTTCCAATTTTAATGATCCACAAAAGACATCTGTCTAAGCAAATTCTACCAGAGATTATTGCTTTGGCTAAAAAGAGGTTTTGCTTTTATCATATGGCTCCCTGAATTCAACATATTATCTTTTTTTGCTTTTGCTGTGGAAAGCTGGGACAAATTTGTGACTCCTTTCTTAAATTGTGTAATTGTGTGTGTGTGTGTGTGTGTGTGTGTGTGTGTGTGTAGACTCCAGAGCCTCAGTTTCATGCTTGTTATATTCCCCAGGCTGCACTCCAGATATATTTTCTGACAGATTTGTTTTAACAGAAAAAAAAATTACAGATGGCTTCATGAATTTGCATGTCATTCTCGAGCAGGGGCTAATCTCCTCATCATTCCAATTTCAGTGTGTGTGCTGCAGAATCCAGCACTGGGACCCACTTGAAAATAAGGAGTGAGACTTCATTCCAGCCTTAGCACTCACTTGCTTTGCTTCCCTGTCCTTAAAATGTCTTCTTTTAGTTGCACTTTTGAATTTTGTCATTGTTTCTGTGTTGGTTGTTTTAGCTTGGTGTTTGTGAGCAGTGAAATAACAGCCGTGTTTATCCTTGGATTTCAGATCTCTTTCCTGGCTTAACTAATGTGCCCATCAGTTCCATCATCTGTAAATTGGAGGCAGCAAGTATAGTTTCTACTCCATGTGATCACTGTGTTAAATGAACAAACATTTCCAAGCAGACAGTAAGCACTCAATGTATTTTAGTGATTTGTATTTTAAATTATTTCAAGTCTGAGATATAACTCACCCTTAAATTCAAATTTTCAGTGTTTTTTACTCCTGTCTTTTTTCTATAGGAATTGTCTTGCAAGCAAAATTATTTTGTGCTGTTTCTGTACCAAAAGCAAAAGTCATCCTACATTACAGGAAAGCCCTTTTCAAGCCAGTTTGATTGGAAGAGTCCCCAGAGGCACTTGTTGAAAATACAGAGTCCTCCTAGATGTATACAACTCTTTTGAAAAGAGTTTTTAATTGAACTTTGTTTTAAGAGACAGAGATTCCGAGTGCAGCCCAGGCTGGTCTGGAATTCCTGTCTAAGTGCTCCCCTATCTCTCAAATTCCTGAATATCCAGGACACTAGGTATCAGCCACCAAGCCTAGCTCCTAAAATTATTTTATAAACAAGCAATGTGATAGTAAGTGGTTCTGGAGCTGAAGGATTTTTTGGTTTTTGGTTCTTGTTTTTTTAAATCTGGGGATGGTGTTGGTTGAGAAAGGGATTCTCTGTGTAGCCCTGGCTGTCCTGGAACTCACTTTGTAGACTAGGCTGGCCTCACACTCAAAGGTCTGCCTGCCTCTGCCTCCAGAGTGTTGAGACTAAAGGCATGCACCACTACCATCCACCTTGGAACTAAAGTATTTCATGCCATATTTTCTAAAGTTTTCTCCAAGCAAAATGACAATTCACACATTTCTACACTTGCTTCCTGCATAGCTGCTGTGTTCCCAGCACTTGCTTTTCCTTTAGCGACTTAGTTTTACTTCTTTTTATTCTTTTACACCCTGTCTTTCCACTTGTGAGTCTATTTTTTCTCTACTACCCATGAGCTAGCTGGTCCTTCCCACCGCTCACCCTTGCATTCCTTTGGGTGAAGTACTTCAGAGCTAAGCTGTCAGCTTGTTTGTGTCTTCTTGCAGCTGAAGATACATCCACATTAACAGAAAAACAGTCACTCAGTAACTGCTCCAATTCTTTCTTCACAAGGAGAAACATCTGCAGCCTTTTTGAAATTTTTTTACTGACCTCCTTGGGCTCTACAACACATTTAAAGAGCCTCACCCACCACAAGGCTGGTGGCTGTCTTTGGGAGGGGAGAGCTGAAAAACCAAAAAGTGCAAAGAAAGAGGAGAGAGAGAGAAAGAGAGAGAGAGAGAGAGAGAGAGAGAGAGAGAGAGAGAGAGAGAGAGAATGCATTTATCCACTTTCCTCTGTTTTACATGGATCAATGCCAAATGGCTCATACTTCAACTTTCCCTTCCCCCTTTCTCGGTTCCCTTTGAATGAATGAATAAATTGTCTACCTCTCCAAATTTTCTCAATAATCTCCCCCTGTAGCAGATTCCGGTGTTTAATCACCTTGACAGAAGAAGGAACGGGGGAGGGGTGGGCAACAGCGAGGAGGGGGAGGGGAGAAAGGGAGAGGGAAAGAGACCCAGGGACAGAGAAAGAAAGAAAAAAAGGGAACGAGAGTAGGAGAGAAAGGGACATCGAGAGAGAGAGAGAGAGAGAGAGAGAGAGAGAGAGAGAGAGAGAGAGAGAGAATTGTGCTTAAGATCCTAAAAATCTTGCCTTCTTTCATCTTAAGCCCGGCTTGGCTCCTTCCCCCTTGTTACACGTGTGTTGCTAGGATAGTGCAAGTATTTTCTAGATGCTAAGAGATCTTGCCACTGAGTCATCTCATCCTCATCTTTTTAAAAAACATGAGCAAGTCTCAGCAACACTTCATTCACGTTAGTAAATATTACCTAGAGAAAGAAATAACAGGCTTCAAGACTGTGACATCATTAAAAATAAACGTTTGCTGACTACCTACTGAGTGCATGGCACTGTGGAAAGCTCAGAGATGTGAGGAACTGTCTGACTTTAGTCACACATGCACACACATGTACCTTTATGCTTTAAATCCTGAGAAGTGGCTGCAGACTAGAAGGATTATTGGAATTCCGAGAAAAGAGAAATTCTGCTCCAGGGCCTGGGGTGGTCACAAAAAGTAAGACTCCAAGCCCCAAAGAAAGGGTAGAGAGCCTGAGGGAATTAATGTGAACAAAGACCAGGAAACAGGAACGAAAATAGATTTTGGGGGGAGGAACAATTAGTAGACCATTTGATGGGAGCAGACAGTTTGTGTAGACTGGAAAACGAGTGGGAGATAATAATGGAGCGGTAGACCTTAGTCTGCTTATGGAGGGCCTTGAATGCTAGGCTAATTAGTGTAGCCTTATCCTATAAGCAAGGAGTGCCACCCTCA
Organism: Sigmodon hispidus; assembly: GCA_004025045.1. Lineage (NCBI taxonomy): Eukaryota > Metazoa > Chordata > Mammalia > Rodentia > Cricetidae > Sigmodon > Sigmodon hispidus. The sequence continues at coordinate 35,591 of PVIH01014246.1, read as the reverse complement.
CAGATAAAAGAGAACAGGAAACCTCTGGGGCTTCTGAGGACCTTCACGGAAAAGCGAGGACATTGATTACAAGAACTTTGTGAAGTGTATAGCTGTTCCCCACAGTTGTGTCTTTATCCCTTGTGGTCTTAGCGTTGTTTGGGGTGACAGCAAGAGAATAGCTTGCAGAGAGAGGCTAGATTCGAGGGGAAAGGAGCCCGGAGAAATGAGGGAAGGAGTGATGGGTTAAAGTGGAAAGACAAGCAAACCTCATGGCGAGCAAAAGGCAGAAGAAACATGGCATATTGGGAGCCAGCAAGGGACTGCAAATTGCCTTTGAAGGTTTAACTAGAAGGCACCCTAGAGAGTTCCCTGGCAGACCCCTAGCCTGCCAAATTTCTCCAATAGCATATCTTGTGTTAGTTTAAAAGAGGTGACTTAAGTGAGTGTTGTTAAATGAATGTGCAAGTTTGAGAAGCACAGAGGGCTCTGAGTCTATTCTGTAAATGTAATGCTGCCTGGCTGAATTGAGATTAACTGGGTTCTGGGAAATACTTCAGTTAGTTTCTTGTGTCCTCTCTGCAGGCACTGCTTGGGAATAATGTTCTGTCCCTCTCGCTTAAGATTTGAGGCAAACTTAAAAATAAAAAGGAAAAAGCAAAATGTTTTAAAAAGTTTTCAGGGAAGACTTGATTGTAGTCCATTAAGATAAGAAGTTGATTTCGACAATCAGCCACTGATTTCTGCCCTCCTAGTTAAAAATGACTGCAGGATTACTGAGCAGTTTTTATCCAAGATCCCTCAGAGAAAACGTCTGCCTCTACTGATCTCTCCCAGGCCGAAATTTACCCCTGTGCCCTTTACAAGCAAAGGGGCCAGCAATGTTTAGCTGATAAGACACACAATGATTGAGAAAGACCTTATTGCTTCCTTTTGTCAACTCAGTCTGTGAGCCAAACAGACAGAAAACAGTGGTTTCTTAACTGACTTCCTGGATTGCTTTCATGATCAGTTTATATCTGCTTCTCAGTAGGTCCTCGATAATGATTTGCTAAACAAGGGAATGAATGAATGCCAGACACTAACTATTCTAGGAACTTCTGGGAATCCTCATAGCAAAGATGAAATAAAGTCTCCTTCTCAGCAGATGTCACACTCTAGTGAGAAGACAACGGGACATGCAGGGTCTGAAGTGCTATCAGATAGCACTAAGCACGTGCTAGGTACTCTTTAGATAGTTGGGGAAATGGGAGTTTCTTCCACAATCAATAACACATCTACTCGGTTTCTCATTCTCAATTTTATTTGTGAAAACATTCAATCATTAAAAAAGGAATTAACACACCAGCAATTTCACTCTGTACAAACAATCAAGTGAACTAGAAGCAGAAAGTGGAATTGGTATTTGAAGGCCAATGTTTTAACACCACGATTCACAAAAGCCACAACGTTTAAGAAAGCCAGCAGTCCATTGGCAGATAAATAGAAAAGCAAACTGAAATGCATAAATGCAATATTTACTTAGTTTCTAAAGTGGAAAAAATTTGGGGGCTAGCAAAGTGGCTGAGTAAGCAAAGCGCTTGCCACTAAACATGATGATCTGAGGTGCAGGCCTTGAACCCAAGGAGGAAGAAGAGAACTGCCTCCTACATGTCATTCTCTGACCTTCTTCACACATCTGCCATTGTACATGAAGGCATGAGACACACACACACACACACACACACACACAGACACACACAGAGAGACAGAGACAGAGAGATTTGGAGGAATTTTCTGACATCTGCTATAGTATCAGTGGACCTGAAGGACAGTGTGCTGGATGAAATAAGCCAGTCACACAAAAAGCAAACACTGCAGGATTCCATTTCCCTGGTGAACCTAGAGTAGTCAAATTCATAGAGAGAGTAAAATGGAGGTTACTAGTGATTGGAAAAAAGAAAGAATGGGAGTTATAATATAATAGAGTGCTTCATTTTTTGTAAGACTGAACTGCTGATTGTAAAACCCGAGTGCCTGTACTTGAAAGGCAGCTCCGCTCACCACTATGCCACCAAAGCAGTAGGAAATACAAATGTTCTGTGTTGTACCTTCCCAAATGGTTAGAATGAATTTGTAAAACTTACTTTGCATTTTGCTACTGTTAAAATTTTAAATACTTTATTGTGAGAATTGCACAAAGATGGGCAAACACAAAACATTTGCTGGAGTTTACATTGTAATGCAGACCCCTCTTGATGTGGCTAGGCATGTCAAGGCCATAAAGACAAGAGAACACAAACATTCTGCCTAGATCTGGAGAGTCGGCGGGCTATTGACATTCCCTAACAGAGAGCAAAGGTCAATGTGATTTGGGGTGGAGGTACAGGACAGTAAATATGACTGGAAGACACATATCCCAACATTTTGATTTTGTTTTGTGTCTCAAAGGACTGGGACCTTTTTTACCTTTGGATATATGACTGCTTTTAAATTAAAATTTATTTTTGCATGAATGTATCTTTGTCTGTTCACATGTCTATGTAGTGCATGCTTGTCTGGTGCCCAGGAAGTTAAAAAAAAAATGGTAGTCAGATTCCCTAGAATTGGAGTTATAGATGATTTTGAGCCACTGTTTAGATGCCTAAAACCAAAGTCCAGTCTTTTACAAGGGCAACAAGTGTTCTTAATCAGTGAGCCAACTCTTCAGTCTTAAGGACTAGAATCCTTCACATTTCTGTAGAAATAGGCAACTGATCTTGGAAGGGACAAGATCCTTCTTTTCCTAACTTTTCTCATTATGGGCTTCAAGATGAGAGGGAAAAGCAATGGAGGAGAGAAGACAGGCAAAACAACCAGGATAAACTTTCTGCATCCATACCCAAATGAAAGAAGTTAGAAAGGTGAAAACATAATACAAACCAAACACACAGACGTATATATACTTACACTATAGCCATGAGACACAAAGCCCAGTTTTTGACTCAAAGGACACTGATGAGTAAATCCACATTTAGATGCAGAGTCAAGGGAAACCATTATTACTAACTGGCCTCTGTAGGTAATGTCTCCATACTTGTAGCCAGAAGGCTGAGTGAGACCAGAAGTATTTCTCCTATTTCCACATGTATGCATTTCTTTTTTGTTTTGTTTTTGTTTTCTTTTTTGAGACAAGATTTCTATGTGTATCCTTGGCTGTCCTGGAACTCACTCTGTAGACCAGGCTGGCCTTGAACTCAGAGATCCACCTGTCTCTGCATCCTGAATGCTGGGATTAAAGGCATGGGCTACCACTGCCTGGCCATGTATGCATTTCTTAACATACAGCTAGGTGATCTCCTTTTGCTTTGCTTTACCTGTGCAGTTACACTTCAATCCCTGGGATGCCACCTACTGTGTGAGATTCTGGAGAGAGATCCTATGGTACTCTCCATGAAAAGTTGTTCTGGACAGAATTCTTTACACCACATCACAAATGAATTTCTGTCTTAACAGAGCAAACATTTTCTAAGGATTTTAGTACATTGTTTATGAGTCAATGGATACTGCTAATAACAAATGGGTCTTATCTATTCATGAAAACAAGTCTCTAAGGATTTCTCTTGGGAACCACTGCGAGCAGTTAGTGTGAGTTATGGTACACATAGACTTCAACTAATAAAAGGGCATGTTTTAAAAACATTCCAGAATTCCAACCTGTCACTAATTCAGAGTGGGCTGCCTGCCCCCATCCTCCATTAATCCAAGTTGATAGGAGATTGCTGGTGTCGATTTTTAAGTACCAAATTGTAAAGACAAAAGGAGATCCCTTCTTTCCTTCCCTTTTCTCTGACATCTTTTAGTGTTAGGATAAATAGATGACAATTCCTCTGGATTTATAATTTACCTTGGCCATCACTAGGAAGTTGCATTGAAAGAATGTACAATGACTTTCTGGTTTAATGCCAAACATCTTTACTATTTTCTTTCCTTAGGCTAACTCTTTTAGTTTCATGAAAGTCATTATTGAGTTAATGTTAAATTTAATTTGCTTGCATTGATTTGTTGAACCTGCAGCGTAAATACTCATGAATGGGATAATTCGGAAGTATCTTATAAATGAAATCAGTATCTCAAAAAGATGTGTGCTACTCTGTGTTCATTGCAACATTACTCATAAGAGCCAAGATATGAAAATGACTAGGTGGTCATCAGTGAGTGAATAGATAAGAAAGTGTGAAGTCTATATAGAATCAAATGGAATATCATTCAGCTATAAAAAGAAAAAAGGCCCTTCCATTTGCAACAGTAAAGATAAACCTGAAAAAGATTGTGCTAAGTGAAATAAAAAGATAAATATGTTATAATCTTTCTTATGTATGTAATCTAAAATGGTGTTACTTTAAGGAGCAGATAATAGAATAATAATTACTAGGAAGTGAGAGGGAGAAAAATAGATGATGATCAAAGAATAAAAATGATCAGATATGACATGAATAATTTGTGGGTATGTAATTACAGTTTATATTTCATTTTTTTAGTTAATATGAAACTTTTCAATCTTACTTTCTAAGATCATCAAACTATATCTCACATGCTCAAAAAAGTAAGTGACATGCTATTTGACGTACATATGGAAGAACATTTAAGTGACAGTATAATATTTCTATTTAGGTAAAGAGCACATCAACTGAGAAGCTCCATGGAAGCCTTTCATCCAGGGATTCTAGTGTATATACAGCCGTGTTTGAGGAGAGCAAGATTAGAGGCTGTAAGTAAGTCTCTAGCTTCATGTGCATACATTGATATAGGGGTGTGTGTGTGTGTGTGTGTGTGTGTGTGTATACAAATGTATACTCACACCAAGTGACAGTTGTTCTTGCTTTCCTCATTAGAAAAATCATCTCTTGCTGTTAAGGGGGATCTTAAGAGACTTGGGAATAAAAGAACAAACATTCTTCTCAGGTTCTGATTCTCATCAATGTAGGTGCATCAAGGTAATGTTTATATGGACTTTCCTGGTTCACAACAGAAGAGAAAGAGAAAAGGACCCTCAAGCAGTTCGATGCCGAGAGGAAACTGTTCTGAACTGAGTTTTGGAGATAAATGTTTTCTTGGCCTCTAGCATGTGCCTCATGAAGTAAGCTTTACAAGCTAGTAAGAGGGCTGAAAATATAACTAATATATAGAGCATGTATATAGAATGTACAAATGGCTGGGATTGTTCCCAGCACTGCAAAAGAAAAAAAGGAAAGCCTAGTTAGAAGTTTCCATCCTGAGATGGAAACTTTATACATTATCATAAGTAACAGATATGTTTCATTGTTCAAGGAACCATATATATATAAACTTTATATATATATATATACACATACTGAGGAAGAAACAAGCAGAAACCCTTCAGCTGCAAGGAAAATTCAGTGAATTTGAGATGAGTGCTCTTTAAAAACAAAAACAAAAACAAAAAAATTAGTATATATTACTTGTAAAAAGTGATGGGTTTTATAATGACATCTTCTATTTTCTACTTGTTTTTTAAGAAACATCTAGATTCCACATATAAAGGAAAATGTGATATTTGAATTTCTGAGTTTTCCTTATTTCACCTAAGAGGGGGATTCCCAATTTTATCCTTTCTCCTGAAAAGGACATAATTTCATGCTCTTCACCCATTCACCCCACAGTTCTGGCTGTTTCCAGAACTTGGCTATTGTGTCTAGTGTCACAATAAACAATTTGACCCTATACTTCAAAGACCTTAAATAATACATGAGAAAACTTCCACGAAGACTACAAAACAGAAGTTCAAAGTTCACATATATACAAGTAGGAGAAGAATTCTCTGGGAAATGCAGATGCCATGGGTGGTGTGCCAATGGAAGTGTGAATGAATCTAAGAATACTTTCCTTGCTCAAACAAATTCTTTTATTTATACACTTGAAACATGTCATCTTAATTCTGAAACCTTTTGCCCTGACCACTGTGGGTAACTCCTTCCTCCAAGGTTTTTCTGTGTTTTGTGCATATCTGTGTCCCCTATAACAGTTGATTGCATTTTTCTCCATCCTCAGCTCAGCACTCTCCACTGGGTTGTAGGGGTCTTGAGGACAGTCTTACTCACTGTGTCCTCATTCCCCCTGTTCAGAACCTGCACACAGTTAAGTACTCAATAATGCTTTCCCCTCTTTGAATAGATGATATCCCATAATTCTCTGTGGCCAAAAGAGCAACAGCTAAACAAATGTCAAGCCAATTTAGAGCCCTGCAGAAGAAAGAGAACTGTAAATTCCCAGCTCCTAAATCACAGGTTGAAAGCTCGCTCCTCCCTAGCCATAGCTCCTTGATATGGCTCCTGATTAATAATCTGTTACATCCTCAAAGGGGGTCATTTCAAGGTAACCCAGTGGAACTCCCATGACCTATTGACCTTGTTATATCACTACAACGGAACTAACTTCGGGTCAAAGGATGGCAGAATACTTTGCTACAATTCACATATTGTCCAGAAATCTTGGCGTTCTGGAATTCATAATAAAGTTTCCAAATCCCTAGCAATAACTTTCAGACCTCACAGTTCTTGCTAACACAGCAAAGTCACACTTGGATTTTGTGCCAGGCCTCCTAACCTTTTGTTAATTGCAAAATAAACAGATCTCCAATTTAGAAGGACCTTCTCCTTTTATGGGCTCCCTGCAGGGTAGGCAATGTTTGAATGGTATTTATTTCTGCCATATTTGCTTTTGAACACTTGTTCAGAGCAGGAGGCAGGTGTCTAAGAATCAAGGAATAAGGACTGGGATCAGAAGAGAAACACAGGTGCTCTAACATCCTGGATAAAGTGACAAATTTATTCCTCAGAAGACATTGAGGTCCTGGGACGGTATGTGAAAACTGAAAGAAAAAAATGTCAACAAGCATTTCTGAGCCCCCTATTCTTGTGCTCTGCTCTATGTGGTGCATCATCCTGTAGGAGAAATAGACACATGCTGATGCAAAAGAATGGGCCAAAGGCTCACTCGCACAGCCCAGAGGACAGATAACTGTTCTCCCTTGGCAACACTAATGATCTGCTCAGAAATGAGGGAGGCAATGCCTGTGGTAGGGGCCCACAGATGTTGCCATTTGTGTACATCTTCAATTTTGCAGATTTAGAAATTTCTTTTACATGTTTCTCTCAGGCTAATCCCACTCCAAGAGGACTGATCCATGATGAATCTGAAAGATAAGTACTATATATGCATTAAACTAAAATATGTTTGCTATACATTTACTTCATGACAAGAAATTGTCTAAGTGCTTTCTTTATGTGAATCATCTCATGTTAACACTAATGCCAACATGGAAAGAAAGGCATTATAACCACTTTCCTTTTTAAAGAGCAAGTTTATAATTTGACCAAACTAGTCAAATCTAGATTTCTTTGTCTCTTTCTCCCATCATTCCTTCCTTCATTTATAGGAATGATTCTTTTTTTTATTTTGGCTTTTTTGTTTGTTTGTTTGTTTTTTGAGACAAAGTCTCATGTTGCCAAGACTGTCTGTGAATATATTTTGCAGTCAAGGATGACTTTGAACCTCTGATTCTTATGCCTCCCTCCACTTCCCAGGTTCTGGGATTACATGTGTATATCACTACAGCTAATTTATGTGGTGCTGGGGATCAAACACCACATAAATTCTATGAGTGCTAAAGATTCACTTTACCATCTCAGCTTCATCCCAGGCACTCGATTGGTTTTGTTTTCTTATGTAGTCCAGGCTGACATTAAACTGACTATGTAATCAAGGCTGGCTTTGAACTCCCTGATTCTCCTGGTTGTTCCTTCCAAGTGCCAGGATTACAGGTATACAATACCACAACCAGCTAAAGTCAGGATTTTCATAATAGTCCATTTGATTCTAATGTTCTTAATGCCTCCCCCTGTGAACACTTAGTCATTGTTTTATGTTGAAAATAACAGCTCTGGCGGCTAGAGAGATGGCTCAGCGGTTAAGAGAACTGACTGTTCTTCTGGAGGACCTGAGTTCAATTCCCAGCATCCACATGGCAGCTAGCAACTGTCTGTAATTCCAAGATCTGACACCCTTACACAGTTGTACATGCAGGCAAAACACCAATTCACATAAAATAAAATAAATATTTTTAAAAAGAAAATAATAGCTCTTGTCAGGAGGTGGTGGCATGCAACTTTAATCCTAGTACTCAAAAGGCAAAGGTAGGCAGATAATGAGTATGAGGCTAGCCTGGTCATAGAACAAGCTCAAGTTCTAGCATAGTAAAGACTACACAAAAATCCCTGTCTCGGAAAAAAAATCTAACCAACTAATTAATAAATAAAATAAAACAAAACAGAAACTTATACCTTTTAACCACTTTATTTTCTACATAAAGCTGGAAGATGGTAGAAACTGAATTAGGTCCTAAAAATTGTTTGGTGAGTGTCAAAATCAGAATCAATGGCTAAATAATATTACAGAAATGAATCCTTCAGGGGGGCTGGAGAAATGGCTCAGTGGTTAAGAGCACTGACTGTTCTTCCGGAGGACCTGAGTTCGATTCCCAGCAACCACATGGCAGCTAACAACTGTCTGTAATTCCAAGATCTGACACCCTTACACAGTTATACATGCAGGCAAAAACACTAATTCACATAAAATAAAAATAAATATTAAAAAAATATTTTAAAAAAAGAAATGAATCCTTCAGAATCCTTAAACTATACTAGCCAATTTATAGAGTCCTTCATCCCTGTTCAATAGATCTAAGACCTCGGGTTAAGAGATGTTCTGTCCTACTCAGAATTCCAATCACATCAAGGTGAACTCTCCATTTGAGCCTTGTCCAGCCTTAAATACTTCTACTTAAGCCCTACCTTGAAACTTAGTCAGTGACTAGCCAGGGTTTTAGTTTTTATCTTCAATTTTACCAGACTGTTTTGGAGATCAGAGCATGTTATCTTATCCCCAAATCCTACCTTGCTCCCTAGCACTGTCCCACCTACCAGAACCCTGATTGTCCAACTTATACCACTTCACCTATGTAATTTGGATCACTCAGCTATCTCAATCTAAATCTAAACTGAACAATGTATTCAGTGCAATAATCTTTAATTGGTACCTACCATGTACCAGGCAGTGTGCTATACTCAAATTGAGCAACCCACAAAGGATTTCATACAGGAGCCATTTATTTAAATGTGGGTGAAGTGTAGGAACACCACAAGAGGTAAGGTAACACTTTGGCGATGGCTACGCAGAGAATAATTATGCTCTAAGGCTTGAAGGGCAAGGGAGGGGAACTGCAAGAAAAGTATACCTTTATAAGACCTGTGGGCTTCAGTCAAGGGGCACAGCTGCTACCAATACTCAGCCTATCATTTGACAGCCTGGGGAATAAATAAATACTCAAGCTTGACTCCCCTCCCAGCCTCACATCTACAGTTGGTGCCAACTACAACCAGAAGTCAGGAGGCAAGGGAGCTCATTAATACAATCCATAAAGGTCAGCCTCCAGTGTCACAGCACAGAGAAGAGTGGATCTGAATATCCAGTAACACTATGCAGCAAAATTATTCCCATCTTAGCTCCAATTTGCTTTACTCATGGTTCTTTCCTTCCCTCCTCCGTAAGCCATAGCACCAAAGACTAAGTTTGTTATCCTTCTGTGAATCATCTAAGTCTTAACAATAAGTGAATGTTCCCCAAAGCCTATGACTAACTAGTGACACAAACAGATTATATCTCTGACCCCTGAACTCTTGGTTATTATACCTCAAATTCTAAGACAAAGTTACTAACATCATCATGATGATGGTGATGATGCTGCTGCTGCTGCTGCTGCTGCTGCTGCTGCTGCTGCTGCTGCTGCTGCTGCTGCTGTTGCTGATGGTAGCTGTCCCACATGAACTCTTGGGTTACACCAGAAACTGTGGTAAATGTTTTACATGTAATGCCTCACTCTGAGAGTTACCACATGTATCAAACACCCAGACAGAAAAGATTCTGATTTCCAGTGACCAAAAGAGAAGCAAGGCCAACTTCTCCCCTTTATGGGTAGAGGACCATTTTTATGGATCCCATTTCCATTCCTCCTCTGTCACCCTTGAATTGCTGTGTACCAGATGCAAAGAGGATGTAGTTAACACATTCTAATTATGAGCTCTAGGAATAGAGCTGCTTTTATGGAATGCACTCCTGCTGCCACTTTGGCTTCTGTTACAGAGGCTGCTGAGTGGGCTAAATGCTCTCCAAATGCCCAAGGGGCACCCTCAAGATCTGAACATGCAAACAGAGAAGCTTAATTATGGACCCCAGGAGCCAGAATGACTCTATTTATAGTCTTAAAGTTCTAAAAGGCAAAAATAGGTATTTAGGGGAAAACTCAAACAGCATCTAAGGGTCAGAGTGGTTTCTTCAATAATTTGCTACATACATCTATTACACACCCCCATCAAAGTTACAGAATCTGTAAAGAAACTTCACACCTCTACTCATCAGACCTTCCTCAGAGAACAGAATACAATCACAGTAGACCATTTTGTACCTATGAAAAGCCATTTACTTTTGTCCACTAAGTGTTCACAAGAGTGTTTCATCTCCATTGGGTGTCTCCATTAGATTGAGACCATGCCTCAGAGAACCCACTCTCTGCTTTATCTCTAGAACCTAAATAACTGGTGAACAGTCTATGCTCAATGGAATGAATAGATGAGTGAAGTAACTGAAATCTTCAGCTGCTAAAAGAGTAAGTCTACATAAATTCCTAAGGTTATCTTGCCTGCAAATTTTTCTGGGCACCTGAAGAACACTCTCTTTCTCTCATTATCTCCCAGTATTACCGTTTAATAATTCATCTGTCCTATAGCATTATTATAATTATGGTTAAATAAGCCATTTCTTGCTATTAGTTCAATCTACAGCTACTTGGATAAGTTGTATAAATAATATTGGATCACCTTTTGAAAATGCAGAGATTTACAAATTTGCAGTTGGAATTTCAGAGTCTTGGTGGGGAAAAATAATAGCTCCAAGCATTGCTTGACACATAGTTAATGTTAACTGTGTCTTTAAATGTTGACTCTACAGTGTGAGCTTTTCATTCTTTAAGTGTTGCCCCAGCACTGGAGATGTAGGGCAACTGTTGAAACAGGGAATCTGTTTTTTGTTGTTGTTGTTGTTGTTGGTGGTGGTGGTGGTGGTGGTGGTGGTGGTGGTGGTGGTGTGTGTGTGTGTGTGTGTGTGTGTTTGAGATGAGGTTTCTCTGTGTAACAGCCCTAGTGTCCTGGACTAACTGTGTAGACCAGGCTAGCCTTGAACTCACAGAGATCTGCCTGCCTCTGCCTCTGGAGTACTGCGCAACCACAGCCCAGCTTACATTTTCATTTGATTTATACCAAGTCAATTAAGTAACTCAGTGGTCTCTTAGTTTTTTGCTTATTGGATCAGTAGCCTCCTCACTTGCAGTTAGAGTCTTTCTTATGCCTGGAGAGTAAAGGCCACTTAGGCCACCTTGTATTGTTCAGGGGGAGGACATGCCTGTTATAGCAAGGATTTGCAAGCTGGTCGATTTACTGCAAACAAGTCAAATCAGACAAGGAGGCAATGCAATTTTCTAATAGGTTTTCCTCCCAGGCTCTGAACTGAGATTCCAAGATGAGGTACTGATACTAACTGGAGTTCAGTGCAGTGAGTAGGACTCTTCTAAGTTCTTTGAGGCAGAGACTATGCCTGCTTACTCACTGCTGATTTCTTGGTGTCTGGCTTAATGCCTGGAATATAGTGGACAGTCAATAAAATACTGTAGAGCACCTTCAAATTCATTGAGTAGTTCAACATTACAAAAATAGTTGAGGGACCTCCCTAAAGCAAGATCCAAAGTAAAAATAATGATAAGCAACCTCTATTTCCCTTTGGGTCTAAGGAGTGAGCATGTAATGAATATTTATGAAGCAGGTACTGTGTGTCAAGTACAGGGAATTCAGTGCAGAATTCAATGTCTCTGATGTCAATGAGACCAGGCTCTACAAGAAACAGACTACAAAATAATTGCAGTGTTATCCGATCTGAGAGCAGAAGTCCTGAAAGCCATGTAGGGACACCTAATTTAGGCAGAGTGTCATGGAAGGCTTCACAGAAGAGGTAAGAATTCAATAGAGTTTGAAAGGGCAACTGGGAGTCAGCCAGACAAAAAAAAAAAAAAGCAGGAGAAAGGCATTCCAAGCATATTTTAGGCACAGACAGGTAACACTAACATGAGGCTTTTAAGAACTATTAGACAGTAGATACAGATACTACTGGCATTTTAGTCTGGATAATAATTTGTTGTCAGAGTTTGTATTGTAGTGCAGTTTGTAGCAATATCCATGAATTCCACTCAGCAAATGCCAGTAGATTTCCCCCTCCAGAGGTGTAGCAATCAGAAATGTCTACAGACATTGCCAGACATTTTCCAGAGGCCTGGGGTGGGGGGCACCAATTCCAGTTGAGAAATACTTTAGAGTCAAAGGTGAAGAGAAATGAGATTGGAAAGGCAAGCAAGGTCCAGGTTATGAAAGTCATGTGTGTGCTGATAAGAAGTTTGGACTTTATCAAGAGGATCACCAGAAATCCTTGAAGGATTTCAAGTCAGAGGCTAATGTCCTTGGATGTATGTTAGGAATTTCACAAGGGCATCAGTCAGAGTGAAAACATGAAAGGACTGTGGCCAGGCTAGAAACAAAGTGTTCATGCAGGAGACTCGTGCACTTTCCTAGAAGTGATGGGAGCTCGTGTCAGGACTATGGTCATGAGAACATGGCCAAGGAGGAAAGCTTGGGGGTATTAGGAATAGTCCAATCTTTGGGCATCACAGGTTCAAAGACGGTGGAGGGAAAGAAAGCACATGATGCCTGATTTTCTAGTTTCAACAATATGATAAATTATAAGACCACTCACAGACACAGGACCACAAAAAGAAAATCAAGATTTGGGGAAGATGTGCATTTTAATATGGATACGTTGAATCAGAGCCACTAAAGGGCCTTCAAGTATTAATATCCAGGGCAGAATTTACTCTGATGGTAGATGTTGAGCATAGGGGGTATGGAAAAACACTAGGGCAGACAATTCTGAAGAAGGCAGGTAATAGCCTGTCATCCACTTAACAGTGGTTACTAAATTTCCTTATGAGCCGCCTCTCACCTTCACGAATTTAATCAACATTATGTGCCAGTTTCTAAGATAGGTGCAAGGTGTTACAAAAAAGTCAGGCATAGCTCCCATCTTCAAGTTTCTCAAAATCAATACAGGGACACAGGCAAGTCCACAGATGCTAGTACTGCAGTAGGGTAAGTGCTGTAATGAACTGACATGCGAGAATAGGAAAGCGGGAGAGGAGGGGCCTCTAATGGAGGGGCACAGGGAGAGAAGGTGGGAGACAGGGGAGGCTTCCTGGCAGAAGGCACTAAGAAAGGAGAAACTGAAGCAGCTGAGAGAATGCACCTTGTAGGCCTCCAAGTCTAGCAGGGTGCCTGTACCTCAGCAGTTTAAATTTAGGGGGCCCCATGTTTCTGTGATTCAGGACTGTCCTGTGCATAGCAGGATGTCTGGCAGCATCTTTTGGCCTCTGCTTGCTGACTTTAGGAGCACATTTCCTGTGTTTGCACAACTGCCTGAGTACAGCTTCCAGCCAAGGACTGAGCACAGCAGGGAAGCAAGGCAGGCCTGCTGTGAGGAGACTCGGACTCTGGCCCAAGGATTTAGCCTTCCAAAACTTTTCTGAGAGTACATGACAGTCTAACATGGTCTCACCCTCTTTTTCTTTCTGCTTTCCCGACGGTCAGATTTCAGTCCAGAGCCCTTTCTGGCTTCCTCTGCATTTCCTTTCACACTGGTGATCCGATATCGAATCCTACCTTGAGCTCTTATTCTCCAAGCACCCAAACAAACATTAGTGGCTGCGCTCTAGAATCAGAAATAATTGATTCAGAGACCAAGTCTTCTTCCGTATACCCCAATTCATGAGTGTCTAAAGTGAGGGTAACAGTAGCTACCTCAGAAAATGGACTCAAGGATTAGGAGAAGTACCACATTTAAAATAGTTAACCTAGTTTCAGATACCAAGTAAGAGCTCCATAGGATTTTGAAGGATATGTGCAAATTAGGTCTTCTGAGTGGAGTGGACCACATGCTACATTATCACAGAGGTGAGAAATGTCACAGAAAGGTGGGAGGGACATGAAATGTCATAAGCATTTCAGGACTGTTTGAAATGAAGTGCTAAACAAAGACTGAGCAGAAACGATGCGGGAGGTTGGGAACAGGACCATTCTTTTGCCTTGCAACCTTTGGGATGCATCTTTTGTGGTCTTTTTTTTTTTTTTTTTTTTTTTTTACTGCCTCCTTTGAGCCTGCTTCACTGTCACTACATAGAGTTAAGCTGAGGATGCAAACCTTCTCACTAGTGCCATCTACATCCTCTAATTCAAAGGGTCTGACTAGTTTGGAAAGGGATGGGGCGGGGTTTGTTGCTTCACTGTTCCTCCCCCTCCAGGTTCCAATTTATGCAGCCTTGAATGGGGATTACTTGGAAGGAAAAAGATCTAATCACTACTTGGCCCTTGCCCTGAAAACTCTTTCATTCAATCCAAAAACATTAACAGGGCCCATTTTTCCCCTAAGGAGAGTTAATCATTACCCCAACCTCCTCTTGTCTGCTCTTCTCTTGCCCATATCCCCACACTAGAATAATCCAGACATGTTCATGTGCATAAGAAGCAAAAACACAGCAATTATGTGGCAATGTGTAGATCTTCTGCTGGCTAAAGACTTGAATTCAAATCCCAGCCCAACCATTAAGCAGAGATGCAATCTTCAGCAAGTCAGCCTCTGAGCCTCAATATCCTTTTCTATGTAATGGGGGCAGTAAATCAAACTATGGATGAAACTGTATTTTGAAAACTGAAAAACTACACAAGATATTATTATTGAACATGCGCCATTTTAAGGATCTAAAACTACCTCTCCTATACTCGGCAGAATATTCTTCCATTTTCCTGGTATCCTCACCCAGGGAATACAGAAGAAGAAACCTGATCAGTCTTATAAATACACAGAGAAACAGCTGTCCAAAACTTCTGTAGTTTTTAAGTGATGATGATGATGGGTTGGGAAGTTGGGTTGGCAAGTACAGGTGCTTCCCACCGAGTCTGATGACCTGAGCTCATCCCTGGGCTCCACATGAAGGAAGGGAGATCTACCTCTCCAAAGCAGTCCTCCTACCTTTCCATATGCTCTGTGTCACATGAACAACCCATGTGCACATGAACAGGAACCTGTGTGTGCACATAAATACACACACACATCATAAATAAATGCAATACTCTTGTAAAAAGCTGATAGGACTACAGAGATACCCTTGCAGAAGACCAGAGTTTAGTTCCCAGGACCCCTATGAGATGGCTAACAATAGCCTGTAACTCTAGTTTTAGAGGATCTTGATGTCTTCTACCACTCAATGAGGACAACTGTACACACATGGCATACACACACCGACACACATACACATAAACAAAAAAATACATTAAAAAACAGAGGCAGTGATGAAAAAAATCTAGACTGGGTTTCTCCTTCAGCTTTGTAAACTTGACTTTCCCTTCCTATTCTTTTTTTTTAAACTTTATTTATTTATTTGCCTCGGTGTTTGCCTGGAACTGGAACTACAGACAGTTGTTAGCCGCCATGTGGGTGCTGGGAATCGAACCCAGGTCCTCTGGAAGAGCAGACGGTGCTCTTAACCACTGAGCCATCTCTCCAGCCCCTCCCTTCCTATTCTTAAACTTGTTTCTGGGGGTTAGATTGCCTTCCTCAACCTTATTTAGTTTAAGAGATTTTTTTTTAAAGATGAGGTATCATGCAGCTCCA
Source organism: Sigmodon hispidus (assembly GCA_004025045.1). Lineage (NCBI taxonomy): Eukaryota > Metazoa > Chordata > Mammalia > Rodentia > Cricetidae > Sigmodon > Sigmodon hispidus. The sequence continues at coordinate 19,754 of PVIH01014246.1, read as the reverse complement.
GCTGGCCTCAAACTTGTTATGTACTTGGAGATGACCTCATCTCCTGATCCTCCTATCTCCACCTCCTAAGTTTTAAGAGTATAGGCATATACCATCATAACATAGATTTGAACTCAGGACTTTATGTACATTTGGCAAGTAGACTACCATCCCTAGCTAAAATCATTTTGCACTGTATTATGGTCTATTTGTTTATTGTCATGTATTCATTTGTGATCATGTGTATATGTTGCTGTTAAGTACACTGATATCCTATGAGTACTTTCCACAGTATCTAGCACATAGCAGCCATGCAATAAATCCCTGCTGAATAGATGGACAGATGAATAAATGAATAAATCTGGATTTTTGTAATGGTTTCCTAGCTGGGCTTTCATCCTCCAATTCATTCCTGTGTGCACTTCCACATCAGAAAGTTGGTGAGAAAAAAGTGGTATAGGACTTAGAGGTGGTGAAGGCACATGGAGTGTACCCTCAGAGATGAACATAATAGTGAGAAGGCTTAACTATGTTAGAACCCTCTGAAAGGTGTGCTAGAAAGTATGAATGTGGATAGATGTTTCCAGTGTTTTCTGTGGAAAACTGTTTCCATACATGCTTCTCAACAAAAGGTTTTCATGGTCAAGTTTGATTTACTCTATACTCAGTGGACCCTAAGATGCATTTGCAGTGTGCATTAGTGTATTATAGTTTACAAGACATCAGATGGCAAAGAGATCTGTTTAATTATTGAATCCTTCCATCAAATAATGCTTGGAGACAATAATTAATGAAGTACATGCTATGAAATAGTCACAATGGAAAACTGTATTATCAGATATCTAGAAGTGTTAAATCACTTATCTATTCTGATGTGTGTGTGTGTGTGTGTGTGTGTGTGTGTGTGTGTGGTTTTTTGAGACAGAGTTTCTCTGTGTAGCCCTGGTTGTCCTGGAACATGCTCTGTAGACCAGGCTGGCTACAAACTCAGAGATCTGCCTGCCTCTGCCACTGCTCAGCCATCTGCTCTGATTTTCTTCCATTTAGTCTTCACAGGCAAAAAATAAAAATCCTTAAAAGCAAATACGCCTTTATCGAGAAAGGGCTATGTGTTCAATACTTTTTTTTAAAGATTTATTTATTTATTATGTATACGGTATACAGAAGAGAGTACTAGATGTCATTATAGATGGTTATGAGTCACCATGTGGTTGCTGGGAATTGAACTCAGGTCCTCTGGAAGAACAGTCAGTGCTCTTAACCTCTGAGCCATCTCTCCAGTCCCCATGTTCAATACTTAGATTGAGGCTGAGTAAAGGGCTTGGGAAAGTGAGGGCTCAGCAGAGAAGAGCAATCAGGTAGTGAGAGCAGTGCAGAAGGGCAAGACGGGCTTCTTCTGGCTCCTGTCTCTCAGTGACTACATTCTACCTTTCTGTTCCTGCGCCTGTCATCCACAGGACAACTCCTTACCAATGATCCCAGTGCGCACTTGCTTTCCCATGGCTCCCATAACTGACCTTTTTCAATACAAATCTGCTATAGTCACTTCTGATTAATACACTTCAAAAGTTCTCTAGACTGGAAAAAACCACCCAATTCTAACAGTATCTCCAAAGCCTCTGGATCAGATATTGCTTTCCCACTACACTGTAATGGTAAGAGTCAAAGGAGCCTGGCTGGCCTCTAAATCCCAGATCAACAGGTTAGTGACTATGTAACTTTGAGCTAATGAACTTCCTTATGTTTGGGTTTTCTTATCAGAAAAATACTTACTTTGTAGGGTCATTTAAAAAATAAAGTTAATGTTCATATTAGTCAGGATAGTACTCTATAAATGTTGGCTTTTAGTAGTAGAATTATCTCTAGCCTTAATCCTTCTTCCCTTGGCCCTTCTATCTTACAGTGTGTGTGCCAACACCATATTTTCTTTTTAACTGCACAATCCAATGGTGTTTAGTTACTGGAAGAAACTTTGCATCCCCTAGCCCCAGGTAGCCACTGATCTATTTTCCATTTTCGTGAATTTTTCAAATGAACGGGGTGGTCTTTTGTGTCCTACACCCTCTATTTAAAGTTCTTCCATGCTGTGGTATGTATTTTTCCTTTTTATGGCCATATCATGTTCTCTTTCACTGACTTGCCTTTGTACATAGCATCCTTTCTGTCTGTTCTAAGTCTCCTCCACCCCCACATGCAGGACGGTCTTCTACTCCTGATTCAGCTCTCCAATTTTGATGGAAGAGTAAGATTTTCCCCTACAAGCCTTTGATGACTGTCTTTTCCCAAATTTCATCCCACCCACTCTGGGGTCAGCAACTTCCTAGGTGCTCCCTCAATAGCATGAAACTCTCTCCATGCTTTAAAAAAAAATATGTTTTTCTCCCAGACTTCCAGCTGACAAAGCTCTGAGAGCATATGTGTGCCCTGAGCAAATCCAGTATCAAGCAGAGTGAGCGTAGGAGAAAAGACTCGATTACTTTGTTGAATTAATGAAATGAGAAGCCTAGGAAAGTGCAGGCTTGATTGGGAGCAGACCAGGCAGCTTCGCTGTTACCCTCCAACTTCATAAATACTGCTTCCTTCAAGCCGTATATCCTCCAGCAAAATGCAAGGTCTGTTTCTCCTCTGCAAAATGAAGGCTTCACCTGAGTAATCCCTACAATCCTTTTCAGCTCTGACACTGATTGCTTACAAGTATATGTTTAATTAGTCCCTCAATTATGAAGGCAAGCCAAGACCATGACAAATGCATTAAAAAAAAAACATTTCTCACAAATTAACATAAAATGCCATCATACAAACTAGGACTTTTTCCCTTAAAGCATTAGCAACATGGCATTAGCTGGGGTCAAATAAACAAAAAATTAAAATTATGTCTTACATTAGAAGGAATGAGGAACACAGCTTCCATCAGCTAGAAGTTTCTGAATTCTCTGTTAATCAGTTCTGTCTTGACACTTGATTGAAATATTAGCAATAAGTGCCTCTGCATTTATCAGCATTAAAAGGCCTGAATTAATTTGCCTAACTGCCCTGGTTTCCTAGTTGAAACAGAAAAGTAAAAGACAGCATCCTATTTAGAAAAACACTTTCCATCTCCATCAGCCAGGCCTGAGCTATCTGAGTTGCTTCCATTTAACAAATCTTGCTGCAGAGGCTTCTAGGCATGAGCTACTCTCCATCAGAGCAGCCTTGGCAAAAACAAAACCGTTTAGAATTGCAGCATACTCCCCAGATAGCACCAGGGATTCGGGAAGAGGAAGTGTTTAGCAAACATGGTGCCCACCTTTATATATGCGGTCTCACGAGATGTTTACCATGTCCCGTGAACTGATTAATATTATTCTCCTTTTACAATGAGAAAACCAAGCCACGGAGAGGCAGAGCAATCAGCCAAACACATGAAACTCCTGAATGGAGTTTCTAGGGTTTAAAACAAGTCCTGTGGGAATAGCAAGACAGTATCTAAAGTGACACATGATATATATCTTGTATTCTTTAATTATTCAGTCTTCTTTTTTTCCTCTCACAGAACTATGAGCTTCCAGTGGGTCTGTACTACAAGCACCCACCACAACGATTGTCATATTGATCCGTTCATTCTTTCAAAACAATTTTATTGAGTATCTGCTCTGTGTTACACACTGTTTTAGGCACCTGAGCACAAAGCAGTGGACAAGGCAATAAAAACTCCTAGACTAGATAGCTTACATCTAGGTAAAAGAGACATATAAGCAAAACACGTATTTCCTATGGGGAGAAAAAGTAAAAAAAAAAAAAATGAGATCACATCTCAGAGCCGGTGAGATGGCTCAATGGGTAAAGGTACTTGCCATCAAGGCTGCTGCTAATGATGATGTGAGTTTAATCCCTGGGACCTACAGGGTGGAAGAAAAGAACTATTAACCTCATTGTCCAATGACTTCTACAAGTATGCTGTAGGGTATCTAGCACTACCAGCCATGCACCTTTCTTTCTTTCTTTCTTTCTTTCTTTCTTTCTTTCTTTCTTTCTTTCTTTCTTTCTGTGTCCGGGAATTAAGCTATATAGACCAGGCTAGCCTCAAATTCACAGAGATCCACTTGTCTCTTCCTCCTAAATGCTGGGATTAAAGGTGTGTTCAACCATGCACAGCTGCATGCACAAATTTTTTAAAATAGAAAAAAGTTAGTTTATATTAATATGGAAAAAAGAAAAATGAAAGGCTAGTTCATGGGGCCAGGGCCATAGATCGGTAGTGCAGTGTGTACTTAGTTGGATGAGCCCCTGGGTTCCATTCCCACAGCATACACACTCCAAAAAGAACAGCAAATTATCCTGGAGTCCGAAGGAGCAGTCCTTTGTTAGGCAAATGTGATTAGGTAAGATTTCTTGAAGAAAGGACAATTAATTTGATCAGAGAGCAAAGTGATGGAAAAGACAGTAAGAACTACATGATAAGAAGGCCAACCATGAGAAAAGTCAAAAGAAGTGATGTTCCAGGCAGAGGGTCTAGGGAGTACAAAGGTGGGGGAGGGTCTGTCAGGAAGTGAAGGATAGCCTGAGATGCCTGTCAGAACACAAAGGGCCTCACCGAACTTACCTACACTGAGGACCTGGACTTCTGCCCCCTGTTGATTTATGGGAAAGAGTCTGTGTGGAGGGAAATACATTTTCCAGAGGGAATGCTCAGAAGCCTGGCTTTGGGGGGAGAGAGGCATGGCTCTTCCAGGCATCTGTTTCCTCTTCTCCTGGGAGTCCTTTCTTTTGCAGCCGACCCTCATATTTTACCATTCCCCTCCTCTTTCCTCCCTCCTCTTCCTCCCCACACAGCTCAGTAACAGTTTCAGCATGCAAGCCCTCTCCATCAACTCCTCCTGGGGCCATGAGACAATCTGTGAGTCTGATGAGAAAAGGGAACAATGACATCCCAGCTTGGGTTGAAAATTCACAGGCTTCTGTCTCAGGCCTGGAAGGACTCGGGCAAATTTAGCTTAGTTAAAATCGCAGTGTGGGTAGTTGCATTTGCTAAACTATGGCAAACAGGAAGGAAAGCAAGCCTCAGAAAAAACAAACACAGGGGAGTAAGAATTCCAGGCCACAGCCACAGCAGCAACAGCTTCAGAGAGGAAGCCCAGCTCAAAAGGCGCGCACATTTAGGGCACTTCTGACTCCCTACTGCCCCTCTGTGGAGAAACACTCTGGAAAAATGCTGCCTCCAGGGGCTTATTGTGGAGGAACATTCTAGGCCATACTGTGGCCTAGAATGGACTACCTTCCAATTCCTCCAATATCTACGTAGCTCAGAAAAAAAGGCTCTTTTCCCAATGGTTTGGTCTTTACTTTCCTTATTAAAATTTAAGGCAAACCAAGTTCCACATTGAGCTTAGCGGTTTT
>PVIH01014246.1:0-14299 GCA_004025045.1 Sigmodon hispidus | reverse complement strand
GATTAAACTCCAGAAAAAAACCTATGTAAGAAAAACAACATAAAATGAGAAATGGGGAAGAAGATGTAGCAGCCAGTATAAACAAAAATTTTAATAGGAAGAAAATGTTATTCACAATTGTATACTAATAAATTTTTAAAATACACTGCAGTGGATGTTTTATTTTACAAAATATAAAATTCATGCTGCAAGTAGAAAATCTGAATAAATTAACAACTGAAGAATAAATTGAGAAACTTATCACACAAGGTCCCTAAAACTAATTTCAAACCTTCAGAGAAAAATTCCAAGGAAAACAAAGGATGCACCTGGTTCATTCCATGAGCCAAATATGGTCAAGGCTTCAAAACACGATGAAGGTAAAACCAAACCAAATCAAAATGAAACAATGAAAACAAAGGATAAAACCAAGTAATGATAATTTATCCATCCAAATTTTAGCTCAAGCGAGTTAGCAGGTAAAGACACAGTGTGCCTGGAGACCTAAATTCAATCCCCAGACCCCATTTGAAAGGAGAGAATTGATAACTAAAAGGTGTCCTTTGACCCCACATGTGATCATACATACACTACATCACACACACATGTGTGGTGTGTGTGTGTGAGAGAGACTTTTAAAATTAATACAAATACTAGTCAATACAATTTAACGAAATTTGAAGTTAAGGAATAAACTTGACAAAAAAATAAACTAAAGCAGCTAGATTCTGAACTCAGCAATGCTTTGGCCTAAAGGCACTCTATTAGCATAATACTAAATATAGGTTCAGTCTGTGCTTTGGCCCATCTGTAACTAGGGATGTTTATTTCTAGGAAAGGCATAGGAGCTAGGCCTATTAGAAAAGGACAGGGCTCTGGAGTATAATTCAGTCGGCAGAGTGCCTAGCATGCATTAAGGCCTGGGTTTGATCCCTAGCACCACATAAAGTAGGTATAAGAGGACATAGCTGTAATCCCTAGTGCTCAGGCTGTAAAAGTTGAAGGACCAGGAGCCCAAGGTCATTGCTGGCTGAATAGTGAAATGAGGCTAGCCTAGGCCACATAAGGCCTTATCTCAAAAAAAGAAAAAAGAAAGGAAGGAAAGAAGAAAGAAAGAAGGAAGGAAAGAAAGAAAATGAAAAGAAAGCAAAACTTTGGAAGATGTTACCAAAAGCCTCTTCCTCACCATATTTGTGTTTTACATGACTATGGTGTTGTGTTATTTTCTAATATTATTCTCAAATTATGGCTACAGGTAAAGATCCAATGATGGGGTAAAGCATACCTGGTAGTTAGTCCAGATTATCAGCCACTCGGTCAGAAAGTCAGGTAAATAAAGAAGGCAGTTTTTAGATAAGCAAGAAAACAAACAATTGTCATTCTTGTAGTCTGGCCACCAGGCACTTAGCCATTTAAGGATTCAGAACGCCTTGTCTTAGGCAGTGGTGGATTGTTGAAGATAATGGTATTCTGTGAAAATAGGGGGGATCTACAATGCCTTGAACCTCTGAAAAGCCAGCATTAGCCAAACATTCTGGTTTCATTTTCTACTGTGTTTATTTGCCTTTGCACTCCAGTTTTTAGAACATTCTTATTCAGTGTTTCCATCTTACTTCATTTATTCGAAAAGGTACCATGGAATGGTTGATGTATTTAAACCAAAGAAACTCTTTCTTCACAGGCTTCTAGAAGCTCCTTAAATCATCCTACATTATCTCCTGCTGCACTCCCTGGGCTTCTGAAAGGTTAATAGGTGTCGACAAGTAAAACACATAGAGCATCAAAAGTATGTACTTGTCTAGTAATCAAGGTTGAATTGGAAAATTAGCTCAGGAACATAGAGATAACAATTGTTCTCGACTGAACAGTCTTTTTTATTTTTTATTTTTTTAAAAAAAGAAAGCAAAATTAGCCTCTGGTCAAGGAAGAATTCCAAGTACATCACAAAACACATTTTTGTATATGAAACACAAAATAACAGAATAATGGTAACTACAGCAACAATAGCAAAAAAGAATGTGGGCTCACTACTTGGTCCAAATGCTGCTTGAACATCAGGCAGTGGTAATGGCACAGGCCTTTAATCGTAGCACTTGGGAGGCAGAGACAGGTAGATCTTTGAATTTGAGACCAGCCTGGTCTTCAGAGTGAGTTCCAGGACAGTCAGAGCTACAATGCAGAGAAACCCTGTCTTGAAAAACTAAATAATAGGGGCTAGGGGGATGGCTCAGAGATGAAGAGCACCGGCTGCTTTTCCAGAGGTCTTGAGTTCAGTTCCCAGCAACCACATGGTGGCTCACAACCATCCATAATCCTCTTCTGTATACTGTATACATAATAAATAAATTAATCTTTTAAAAAAAGAAAAACTAAATAATAAAACTAACTAACTAAATAAATAAATAAGTAAAAGTGAAGGGGGGTTCTACCAAATGCTGCTTGAAAAGATGGTGCAGTACGTTGGTTGAGAGTATGTGTGCAATGTCAAACCTTCTAGACTTGAGTCTACTCAAGCTCTGCCACTCACTAGCTGGGTAACTTAGTAGTTCAGTTCTGTGCCTTATTTTACTTATCTGTAAAATGAGTTACCTCACACACCTGCTGTGGCAATTAAAGGAGGAAGTTGATATGCTGCCAGCCATTATTTTATGTTATTAAGCCTAGCTTCCTCTACCAGAATACTGAGGTGTTTTTTTTCTTTTCTGCATGAATCTGTTTTCTTATCCTGTTGACACAGGCAGTTTCCTTGCTGATGTCCTCCCCCTTCCCCTCTTCTTTGACTCTTCCTATAACCTCTTCAAACACCCCCTCCCTATAGAATGCTCTTTCGCAAGCTGCTTTAAAGCATCTACCCGTCAAGGCTCAATACCCTTCTCCATCCCAGCACCGGCGATTGCTTGCTCTTCCAGGAAGTCCAGCTTTGCTAATGAAAAATAGCCAGGGCTGGGGTGCAGGGTTTGTTCTGTAGAGATTCTCAGATGTAAAGTAACAGCTGTTCTACCACAACTGTTGTTTGTGAGAAATCCAAACTGCTCAGCTTAGAGTCATGCCAAAAAGAATTCTTTCAGATCACTGACTATGCCCTAATTAATTTTTTGGCTGAGTCCAACTTCATCAGTAACCCAAAGGTTTATTAAAAAACAAAAAAACTTCATTTACCTTATGTTATACTACTTTGACATCCTCGACCAGACTTCCTAATAACAACCTTCATTGCATACCAATGGTTTTCAAGTTTCACTCATGATGTTTTTTTAATAGTTGTATTTTGCTTTTGGGTGTTTTGTTTTGAGACAAGGTCTTTTTTTTTTAAATTTTTTTTTTGATTTATTTATTTATTATGCATACAGTTTTACAGAAGAGGGCGCCAGACCTCATCATAGATGGTTGTGAGCCACCATGTGGTTTTGCTGGGAATTGAACTCAGGACCTCTGGAAGAACAGTCAGTGCTCTTAACCTCTGAGCCATCTCTCCAGCCCCTTGAGACAAGGTCTTAATCTGTAGCCCTGGCTGGCCTGCAACTGGCTATATAGGCCAGGGTGGACTTGAACTCACAAAAATCTGTCTATTTCCCTAGTGCTGGGATTAGGAAGTTTGCCACCAAAACCAGCCTTCTAAACAGTGTGAATATATGTTAAATATTTAATAGATTCTGGGATATCAGAGAGACCACCCAATCAAATACTAGGCAGACAGCTCGGGGAAATTCTTGGTCCTTGAATACGAGGACAAACAGCTGAGTCAATCACACACACACACCTTGAATACAACACTCACCTTTAATCCCAGCCCAGGGAAATCCAGGAGTGATAACCAACATCTTTTATCCCATAACTCCAGAGACAGAACTTGTTCTGTTTCCTGAGTTCAAGGCTACATGCCTTTAATCCTAATCTAGATGGGATAGAGTATATAAGGGCTGTAGAAACCAGGCAGAAACAGAAGCATTGACAGAAGTGACAGGAAGAAGGACCAGGAGTGAAGCTGAGGAAGTTGCAAGACAGCTGGGTGAGAACTGACTGTGGTGTTTCCTCTCTCTGATATTTCAGCCTTCCCTGGACATTGGCTCTGAGTCTCATTTGTGCTACTACATACCAGTTGTATTTTGCCCTTTGTTTTCAGCTTCCTTCCCTACTCTCCACCAGGTTCCTGAGCAGACAAATGTACCCAATCAAAAATATCAGTGCAAGGGCTGGGGATGGAGATCAGTCGTAGAGCACTGGTCTTACGTGCCCAAGAACCTTCATTTAGTCTCCACTTCTATAAAAGGTCAAGGAAAGTCTGCAGGTTACTTTGTGTATGCCTGTAATCCCAGTACTCAGTAGGCAGAGACAGGAGAATCACCGCAAGTTCATGATTAGTCTGGTCCATATGGTAAGGTCAAGACCATCTAGGGCTATAACAGCAACAGCAAAGAATGTCAGACAAAAGAACCAAATCATGTATCAAAGTCCATTAGTAAAAACATACTAAGAAGATCACATTAAAAATTTCCATAAGCTACAGGCTGGAGAGACAGTGCAACAGTTAAGAGAACTGACTGCTCTTATAAGAGACTCAAGTTCAATTCCCAGCACTCACATGAGAGCTCACAGCCATCTACAATTCCAGTCACAGAGGTTCTGATGCCTTCTTCTGACTTCTGAGGACATTAGATGAGCATATGCTGCATACACACACATCCAGGCCAAACCTTCATATACATGAAAAATACATCAATACATCTTAAAAAATCATTTTCAAATTCCATAAACCAAATAGAACATTCACAAATTTACCTGGCTCAGTGAGTGTATCATCACAGAACTTGTCTTCTAAGGCTATAGAAGAGGCCCATTCAGTCGGTGGGTAAAGGTACCTCTGACAGGCCTAAAAATCTGAATTGAAACCTCAGAGCCCACATGGTGGAAGGGGAGAACCAAGTCCCACAAGCTGTCTTCTGATTGGCACACTTGAGCTGTGCCATGCACTCTCTCCTACCTCCATAACCAACAAAAATAAATGTAACTAAATAAACCTAGATGGGTTTTCAAAAAGAGGTGCATTCTACTCATAATAAAGAACATGGGGACAGCTGCAAGGCCAGGGCCAGGGCCAGTATACTCCTATGGCAGTTGTATGTTCACACTACATTCTGTATATTAGCCACCAGATATACCATTACAAGTCATTCCCAGCCACCCCTGGCACAACTTCAGAATCAGATTAGAATAAAACAAGCAGAAAATACAGTGAATTGTGGATAAGCAATCTTCAGGTATTCCTCAGTAGAATTCACAGAAGCCTAGGCACAAGTACTTCACTTCCCAGTACCCTGTGATGAGACTATAAGTTTCAGGAGTGTGAAGATTTGCATCTATCTTGCTCTCTTTTGTATGCTCAGTATCTAGAAACAGTGCAGGAGTATTCGTTATATATTTGTTGAGGAAATAAATGGCTGCATCTGAAATTTTATTTATTTATTAGAGATAGGGTCTCATATATCCCAGACTGGCTTTGAACTTGCTATGAAGTCTAGGATAACTTCTGATATTTTTTTGTCTCTATCATCTCAGTGATTGTGTTACAGGTGTGTACTATAACACCCAATTTATGTGGTGATGAAGATAGAACCCAGGGTTTCATGTACACTAGGCAAGCACTCTACCAACTAAGGCATATATTCAGCCCTCACGTCCTTAATTTTACATTCCAGAATATTCTATTCTCCCATAGAAAATCTGATAAAAACCTGGGTATGAATTTTAAAAGTTTAAATTTGTAGCTGAAGATGGCTCAATGTTTAAGAGTAGTTGTTGCTTTTGCAGAAGACCTGGGTTCGATTCCCAGCACCACTTGTCAACTAACAACTCTCTTCAGTTTCAGTTCCAAGAGGTTATTATGGCACCTATAGGTACCAGGCATGCACATGGCACACATGCATGCATGCAAACAAAACACTCGGATACAGAAAATAAAATATCTTTTAGTTTTTTGAGACGGAGTTTCTTTGTATAGTCCTAGCTGTCCTGGAACTTAGAGATCCACTTGCCTCTGCCTCCTGAGTGCTAAGATTAAAGGTGTGCACCATCACTGCCCATCGAAATAAACATACTTTTAAAAGTTTGAATTCTTAAGTTTCAATGAAGTTAGTTGATACTGACTTATTGTCACAAAATCAAAACCACTGTTTAAACAAATCTCCACACCAAAGCAGTCATGAATTAGTTAACAGCTATATAACTATAGTTCCCACTGTAACAAGCCATTCCTCAATATCAAATCTGGTGAATTTCTAATCTAATCTAATTCCAACGCACGCTAAGGCATTTGTTGTGGTTTGAATGTAGGGGCCGACCTGAGGTTCCTGTTCATCCTCTGCTTCATGGCTGCAAACACAAGGTAACTACCAGCTTCGTGCTCTTGCATCTTCCTACTTTAATAAACTATATCCCTTTAACTATGAGCCAAATAAACTGCCTCTCCCCTGGGTTGTGACTCTCCTGTACATAGCCTAAACAGCTTGGTTTCAAACTGTACGTAGCACTTTACATCCTTCTCCCTGCTTACTTCATTCTTACAAGTGACTTGTTTCTCAACTACATTTTTTTGCTCTTGCCATCCTTTTCATATATCAATGCCAACCTTTTGATTATTGCTACTTTATGATTTAACCTAATAATTGTTAAAGTGAATAGCTTCTCCTCCCTGCCCTTCTTTGAAATATTCTTTCTGGCTCTCTTCCACACATACAGGCAACTTTGCTCTGCAAATTCCTCCATGACCAACTCCTCCCAGTGATAATCTGCATCATCATGGTCACAGAAACAATAGTGCTAAGTGACTATAGCCTCAAAACTCTGAAACTGTGAACAAAAATGAAATCTTTCATTCTTTCAAGTTGTTTTCTCGGGTATTTTTTTTCACAGTGATGAAAAGTCTAATATAGCATGCTTCTGTTTGTAACAGAATGCCTAATTCAAATTTAGTTAAGTAAAGGGGATTTTTTTTTTCTTTTTCACATCAGGATTTCTCAGCTTAGCCCTGGCTGTCCTGGAACTCACTCTGTAGACCAAGCTGGCCTTAAACCCACAGAGATTCACCTGCCTCTTCCTCCAGAGTGTGAGGATTAAAGGTGTGGACCATCATGCCTGGCTTAAACAAAGGGGGTTTTTGAACAATGTAAATAAGGGTTTGTGGATATAGAGGGTTCAAAGCACAGTCTAATAAACAAGGTTGCAGCTCTGCTTTTATGTAATATGTTCATCTCGCTCTGTCATTCATACTGGATTCATCTTCAGGCTGCCATCCCTCATTATTGTAAAATGGTTGCCAAAGCAACAAGGCTATCTATTTCCTCTTGTACATCCTAGGAAAAAAGATCATGCTGTTTTCTATCACCATGGGAAAAAAGACCCAGGTTCCAACTAACTGAAGTATCACCGATTCCGTTTTTGTGATCACCATGTGCTGAATAGCTTAATTCTGGCAAATGGATAAATTGTCTGCATTGGTCAACATTAATTATAGCAATAATGAAATTGGTAATGAAAAGTATTTTAAATGTCAAATGGCAACTTCGAAGAGGTGTTCACTGCAGGAAACCATACCATAGGATCAGGGCTGAAGCCCAATGGAAGAGTGTTTGCTTGTTTATTGTGTACACAGCTCTGGATTCTATTGCCAGCACCATAAAATTGGGCAGAAAGTAGAATTAAAAGCATGTTTCTGTGGTCTCTTCTGGGAAGAGGAAAGGTATATCCATGGGGCTCACTGGCCAATCAACCTAACTAAATTGGTGCCCTCTAGTTTTAGTAAGAAATGCTCCCAAAAGCTGAGGGGCAGAGGTTGAGAAAGGCACTTGACATTAATCCCTGTCCTTACATGCACATGTACATATACCTAGGAACAAGTATCATCACATAAACCACACAAAAGAAAATTAAGTCAATAGTATATACAGTAAATATAGTCTTTAGCTTATTAATCAATTACTCTTATAATTTATCCTAAAGAATAAGTTTTTAAAAGTTATATGCATTAATGTTTATTTTTATCTCTGCAGTATATGAACAAGTATTACATACAATAGGGCTGGCAATATAGCTTAGCTGTTAAGAGCACTTGCTGCTCTTCCAGAGGACTAGGGTTTGGTTCCCAGCTCCCACATGTTGGCTCACTACTATCTATCACTCCAGCTTCAAGGACTCCACTCAAATGCTCTCTTCCTGGCCTCTATGGGTGCACATAGTACACTTACATACATGTAGGCAAAAATATTCACATGTATAAGATAAAGTAAAATAAAATATACTCTTAAAAAAAGCAAATACTGGGCTGGAGAGATGGCTCAGAGGTTAAAAGCACTGACTGTTCTTCCAGATGTCCTGAGTTCAATTCCCAGCATCCACATGGTGGCTCACAACCACCTCTGATGACATCTGGCACCCTCTTCTGTATACTGTATACATAATAAATAAATAAGTATTTAAAAAATAGCAAATACTATACAAGCTTAAATGTACAACTATTGTTTAAATTTTGTCTATGTAAATCAATATCCTATGGGTTATCATATAACTGATAGGAAAGGCAATCATAAAGAACACACGATGGTAAGCAGATACATACATTATACTTTACATTTTAATGTAAGATGTAATAAAAACTGGATACAAAATTCTGCGAGTACTAATCTTTATACTAAAACACAGATATTGAGCAAGGGAATTAAGAGTATTGTTTCCTCTCTAACACCGCACTAGGTGCTTCATGGGAAGGGCTTCCAGAGAGGAGAGGAGAGTGGGGGCGGCAAACTTAACCTCAAGAATAAGTAGATGACAATAGACTTTTTCAGTCCACTTTGGTCTTGAAGGCAGAAAAGGCACAGTTAGTGCCACTTTGGAAACATAAGAGAGAACCCTTCTGGTACCTGCCATGCATTTATTATTACCCAAATGTTACTTTCAGAAGAAACCAAGTTTATTTAGTGCTTTGCAAAAGGGAGAAGTGGGCATGGCTAAAACAGAAGTACTACCTGCCTCCAATATTTAATTACCAAAGGCAGTTCATTATGAGAGATACATGTGAGTAAAAAACTACAGACTAGAAAATGGAATAAGGCATATATGCAAAGAAATTGACAAAAATAACAAGCAGGACACATGAAATTAAATCATATGGAAATTCAAAGTGAGATATTAGGACAGATTCCATAAAGAAGTGATAGTACGGGGCTGGAGAGATGGCTCAGCGGTTAAGAGCACCATCTGCTCTTCCAGAGGACCGGGGTTCAATTCCCAGCACCCACATGGCAGCTAACAACTGTCTGTAGTTCCAGTCCCAGGCAAACACCAAGGCAAATAAATAAATAAATAAAGTTTTTTTTAAAAAAAAAAAAAAGAAGTGATAGTACTTTTAGGGATTAGATGATAGGAGAGGGCCAGGTGTGGTGGTACCTAAGGAGACCCTGTCTCAAATGGAACCTTACCCCTTTCAAATGAACTACTTGGTGGTTTGGATCAGGAAGTGGGGAAGGGTCAGAGACAGTCATTGTCTTCAGTTGTGTACTCAACATCAAGCCCATCAGGCTCCAGTGGATAGTTCTATGAATCTGGGAAGTGGACTTGTTGAGTGGAGGTAGGAATGAGGGAAGTGAGAAGCAGGTAAGAAACAGGGGGTAATAATAATTGAATGCATTGTATATACACATATATATAGATTTCAGATGGAAAATTTAGTTAATAAAAATAAAAGAAAACAAAACAGAAAGACAGGAAACATTTTAATATTCATAGAAAATGGGAAAACGTACTGTGATCTTTCATAAAAATATCAAATACAAAGTTTCAGTGACTCTGAAACACTTTTACTTATTTATTCTTGATCCTCCCAAGAGATCCAAGAAAATGTCTTCTTCAGTTCACCCATAGATATGTAGTGACAACCACATCTTGAAAGCATCAAGGCTCATCCCCATTCCAAAGACATTAAACATGAGGAAATACACATGAATCAATGAAATTCAAAAGGTTAAGGAGTTGAGAACTCTTTATGATCTATGAAGACAGGATATTTCTCTACGATTTCTCTAAATCATAGCACCCAGAGCAAATGTTCTAAAAAACACAACTTTTATTTCATCAATCTACCTGTCTCCCCCAAGACCTCTTGAAACTTGTCTTAAAGGCCCATGTTTTATTTTTCTATTGCTGTGACAAAATACCACAGCCAAGGTAACTTACGAAAGAAAGTATTTAATTGGGCTTACAGTTTCAGAGGGTTAGAGTCCATGATGGTGGAGCGAAGGCATGGTAGTAGGAATAGCTGAGAACTAACTCATAAGCAGGAGGCAGAGAACCACATTGGGAATATGATGTGAGTCTCATGAAACCTCCCAGCCCATGCTCAGTGACACTCCTTTTTTCTTTTTTTTTTTAAACTTTATTTATTTATTTATTTATCTGCCTTGGTGTTTGCCTGGAACTGGAACTACAGACAGTTGTTAGCTGCCATGTGGGTGCTGGGAATCGAACCCGGGTCCTCTGAAAGAGCAGACGGTGCTCTTAACCGCTGAGCCATTTCTCCAGCCCTGACACTCCTTTTTTCTAACAAGGCCATATCACCCAACTCTTCCCAAACAGTTCCACCAACTGAGGACCAAATAGTCAAACATATCAGGCTATGGGGGCCATTCTTTTTTTTTTGATTTAATAAAAGTTTTATTTTTCCAAATGTACAGCTGAATGAACCTGCTCATGCATCTTCAGCAGCTGGGGCATCTCCACCCTTTGTGTTTCTGGTGTAAATTACTTGGGCTCTGTGTTTTGAAACCAGCTTGATAAGTCCTTTACTAAGTAGCTCCTGAAGGGCTGCCCTAGCCAAAGACTCTCGAATCTTCAGTCTCTCAGAGACCACAGCTTATAGTTGGGAACTTCCTTACAGAGTTTGTCATATGTAGCTTTGTCAAATAGGACTAGATTGTTGAGCTTGTCTTGAACTTTGCCCTTGGACCACTTCTTCTTTTTGGCCTTGCCACCAGACTTATTTACTGGGTCTTTGTCTTTTTTGGCCAACTTTCCGGCATCTTTCTTCTTCTTGTCATCCTTGGGAGGCATGGTGGAGCAGGGAGAGCGGCGACAACCACCACAGCCTTCCTAAGATGTCAGGGGTAAAAAAAAAAGGGGGGGCCATTCTTAATCAGTACCCTGCAGCCTACTTATAATCATCTCAGTCACCTTATATTCCAGAAATCATAACCTGAACATATAGCAACTGGTAGACAACTATTATAGTATATTTTGAAGGCATATGGAAAGAAAGGGAAGAAAACATACTTGAAAATATTTTTATATATTAAACATTAAAGTCTGGAAGGACAAAACAAATTTGAAAAAGAATCACGCAGAACATACAGATATGAAAAAAGAAAGCCAGACATGGTGGCAGAGGCCTGTACTGCCAGCTACTTAGTAAGCAAAGGCATCGGGCTGGAGAGGTGGCTCAGGGGTTAGGAGCACTGGCTGCTCTCCCAGAGGATCCGGGTTCAATTCCCAGCACCTACATGGCAAATCACAACTGTCTGTAACTCCTGTTCCAGAGATCTGATAACCTTCATACCAATGCACATAAATAAAGCTATTTAAAAAAAAAAAGAAAGCAAAGGCATCATAATTTCAAGCCATGTTTGGATTACAGAGTAAGTTCATGATTAGTCTGGCCAATTTAGTGAACTACATGGCCCTCTATTTTGAGACAAGGCCTAACTGAATTGCCCAAGCTGATCTTGAACTTGTGTAGCATGTGTGTCAGTCCATGACTCACTATGTTCAATCTTCAGTGTTTTAAAAAAATAGTCAAAACTAAGGTCCCAACTGTTGGTTAGCCAGAAAATTATAGATAAGAATCAGTACCTAGCCCCTGAGCCTTAAAACCAAAAAAGAGGTTTCCCTTTACTGCAGATAGCTGAAGCAGTAACTATTCCTTTGGGCATTTGAAGCCTTGCGGCAATACAAGGAGTAACATTTGAACCTGGAACTCTTCAATTCAGATGACATCTGATGGGATAAGTTTTTCTGAACAACCAATGTACCATGGCTACCTGAAGAGAAAAGTTTCTCAAATTTAGGCTGTAGGGGCTCCACAGTCAGAGATCAATCAATGAAGTGACCATGAAAGTTATGTAGAAACACACAAACCTTGTTAATGAAGGGTACCTAGAGTATACTACAAATCATCCACATCCTCTTTCTGCCACAGTGACTTGGGAAGGAAATGAGCACAGGTTCTGGCCTACTTGGCAATTATTAATGGCCAGATGCTCACACTTGAGAGAGCCTGCAATTGCACTGCAAAATAAAATCCCTGGCAATAGAGAAAACTCAAGAAGCCATTTTATCATCCAAATGGGTATTTAAAAGATGTGATACTGCTTTGAGAAGGCAAGGAGAGAATTATCTGGATTTTGCAAAGTGCTTATATTAGTGATAGTTCCAAATGTTCTCAGGGTTTGTAATATGCTCCCCAAATAAATGTAACAGGCTTATCAAATATTGCTCAAATTAATGTACCTAACCATTTTATTTTATGAAATCATTCAGTCTTTTTATCTTAATGTTTACATAAATGAATGAGCAATTTCATTAAAGCAATTTTATGCAATTTAACAAGGTCACAACAATGCTTTGAAAGCATACCGCTTTTTTGTCATTGTTTGAGACAAGATTTCTCTATGTAACAGTTCTATACTTCCTGGAACATGCTTTGTAGACTAGGTTGGCTTAGATCTGCCTGCCTCTACCTCCGGAGTGCTGGGATTAAAGGCATGGGCCACCATCTGGGCTGAAAGCATACATCTTTTAACTGAGTAGTGTAACTTACCTATTTGGCATACTAAACAAATAAAACATTAAATAAGTTTCTTTACAACTGAGTTGAACTTCAAAGTTCAAGATGATCTTTGTAGTCACACTTCCAAAATTCCAAGCATACAGTATCTTCCTGAAGTGAAAGAAAACATTGTTCACAATAACAACAAAATACCACTACAGTATTATCACGAAAAAGATTTTACAAAAGGCTATATGGAAAGTAACTGATTAAAACAAGAGCAGAAATTATAATAGACACACTTTCACTTTTAAATACTGGGTTTATGTCTACAATGATTCTATATAGAGAATATTCAGCATAATACAATATTAAATATGCTGCCACCACTTTACCTACAGACTGATTACAGGGCAAATTAAAGTGTCATGAAGTCATCTTGCTAACCTTCGGGCTAGCACTTCTCACGCTGTAATGTGCATGCCAAACACCTGTGAATCTTGTTAAAATGTAGATTGTGATTCTGTGCTTCTTGGTGGAACTCGTGATTCTGCATTTCCAACAAGTTCCCAGGAGGTGCTCATGCTACAGTTTAAATAGTAAGGTTTTAAGCTACAAGGAACTCTATATTCTGGAAGAAATTTAACCGAACATGTCTTTTGTTCCTCCTTCTTTCATTCATAATTATAAAATAACAACAAAATTCAAGGCATCTCCTATGTATGGGAATTGTCTCCTGCTATTCACATTGCTACATATTAGATAATGACTTTAGGGACACTTGCCCTATATCAAACACAGAGGAGTTTATGTCTTGGTTGACTGATATTTTAAAATAACAAGCCTGTTGAAATACAATTCACATACCATAAAATCTACTTTTTTAAAGTATGTAATTCAGTGGTTTTAGTATATTCTCAGAGCTGTGAAACCATCATTACTTTCTAATTTTACAACACATATCACCAGTACTCACTACTGGTTACCTCCCATCCCCCATGACCTCCCCCACTCTAGATAACCACCAGTTTTTATTTCCCACCTCTACAGATTAGCATACTTGGGATCTGATCTTTTGGTATTAGCTTCTTTCACAACACATCATGCATTTAAGGGTCATGCATGTTGAAGTTTCAATACTCCATGCCTTCCTATGATGAAATACATTTCATTGTGTGACCCTTTGATTTAGCCATTTATCAGTTGGTGGACACTGAGTTGTTTCAATTTGGGGGTCACTGTGAGTCATTCCACAAAGCTTGGTTAAAATGTTTTGAAAGGACAAAGTAGTCTAGAGCTCCTCTTTGGCTACCTGAAGTGCGGAGCTGCAGTAGGAAGGCTGTGTAGATAGAGCTTCTGTAGACTCAGAAGGGAGGGCAGAGACCTCATCAGAACTGGAGAAATGAGCACTGCCCTAGTAATACTCATCTTTCTTACTCTCTCAGCTTTATCCTATGGCTTCTTTTCCTTTCTTTCTCACTTTCCTTTGTTTATTTCTTTTCTACAATTTTT